>CAIGRO010222173.1:0-16846 GCA_903798355.1 Fraxinus baroniana | reverse complement strand
GAGGTCGGGGTTATGCGATTTTGAGCCTTAGCCATTTCAGGCTTCGAAAGCTCACCACTATCCCCTGAAAATTTTGAGCTAGTCAATTTCTGACTTTTTGCTCACCGCTATGTGTCGAGATACCTTGTGTCGTCAAGGTCGGGGTAGGTGATTTTGAGCTTTAACTATTTCTGGTTTTGAGAGCTCACCACCATTCCCCAGTAATTTTGAGCAAGCCAAATTTTTGACTTTTTTGCTCACCGCTTGTGTGTAAAGTGCCACTATTTTCTCGTGAAAATGACTTCAAACCTTAAATTTGAGAGAAAGGACATGCAAACACCACTTATTAAATAAGTTGAACTCTACAGATGAAAGTCAACCCCGAATAAATTTTAGGACCTGAAAATGAGCTCAATTATATGACAATTATTCTTTTCTCCCCCTGAATATGAGCATATAATATCTTATGTGTAAACTCATGTCCATTAAGTGACTAAATTGACCTATGTAACAAGCTTTCGGCTGATTAATCCAAGTCAGATGACCATAGGCACCAGGTTATGAGAAACCTCTCGGGCTTAATTACTCGAGTCAAATAGACTTCGAACGGAGTATAAGATGAACCAAATAAGAACACATATTTTTTTTATTTAAATAATGCAACAATGCAGGGTGACTATCATGAACTAAGGTCATCTGAATGTAGGTCAATTCATGTTCGAGGTCTCCTACTAACACGTGACTGCCATCTTAAGTCTCACACATGCGGTCCAGATTCATTCACAATATCATAGAGTGTGCAGTGCAGACGATTCCATGACAACACATATACTCAATACTCTACATTAAACCGAACCAAGTAATGGAAATAACAGTGTAAAACGGATAAATGCTTACTTGGTCACACATGACATATTTAACATTACAACGATGTGTCGTTAGCCAACAAGAAAATATTTTTGATGTATTTTTCAAATTTTTTTTTTTAAAATAACACTTAAAGCAAATAAATGCATAGAAATAAAAAAACAAAAATAACGCACAAATAAATGGGGATGCATGTAAGAATAAATGGACCCAATGGAATGCACATGCATGCACCTAATCACCAAATCAAGGTGAAATTTGAATGCCCTTACCGTGAAGAGCACGACCATTCTCACAACTTTCCGGTCGCTCCTTTTAGCCCAGACTTTCTTAGAAGTAAAAGTTAATTGAGTTAACCGAGTCATCATCTCGGTTAAATGGCTAACTTGATTTGCAAGAAAGTTAATCTTGTTAGTGAAATCCTGATTCTTACTTCTAGTCACATGATTACGATGCCTAGGTTTAGTGTGTCCCAATGCACTATAGTAATGGCAGTGGGAATGAACATAGGTTCAAACCTACTCAGAGGTTGTTGTCGAAAAGTAGGATGATTGACCCTACGTTGTTCGGTACGTCTCGATCCAGTGACATGCTTATTTTTGGGTTTAGGATAAACTGTCTCACGAGCTTTGCTGGGACAGGAACGAACGTGGTCCTGGACGTGCTAGTAGTAGCATCATGGTTACTCACATAACCCAGACCATGCCTATTTCCAGCAGGCTTGTTCATCCCAAGTATATTATCAAGCTTCTGCGAGCCACTGATAAATGACTAGAGTTGAGCATTATATTAATCAAGATCAGTTGTTAATGATTTAACCTTAATTTCCAAGTTTTCATTAACCAGCTTCAACTTACTCACTTTTCTAGTCAAGTCCTGAAGGTCATTCAACAGTTTTTTACATTCAAGTTCAAGCTCGTTCACCTTTTTCAAGATGGCTTTATTGACCTTATTAATTTTGAGATTTTCATCAAACAATTCACGATAAGATTCGTGAATATCAGTCTCATCATCACGCTCTTCTTCAGATTTTTCACTCTTATCCTCCTTTTCAACCTTTTCAATCTCACGGTCAGATTCGATTGTAGCAATCGAGGTGAAGGCCATGAATTTTTGTTCATCCTCACCACCAGATGTCTCATTCTGGGAGTTGGAATCTAACTCCTTATCACTCATGGTCGCAACTAAAGCCTTACGCCGTTCTTTACCCGAACTCCTCTTCAAATTAGGACATTCACTCCTAATGTGACCAAACCCCATGCACTCATGACATTTGACAGGTTGAGATTTCTTAACGAGAGTCATAATGGTGTTTTTCTCACATCTACCTCTCGAGAGTTTACTAAAGACATCACTATTTCGCTCCTAAGGTTTTCTCATATTCCTCATTACCTTATGGAGTTTTTTAACGAAATAAACAAATTCGTCGTCCCTAAGGGTCTCAGTATCAGTGGACTCTCTCTCATATTCTCTAACAATGTTCATGGCAATCGATCTAACATTTTTGCGCTGTGAAATAGTGAATTCATAAGTTTGAAGCAATCCTACGAGTTCCTTAATCTTAATAGCATCTAAATCCTTACTTTTTTTCTATCGCCGTGCCCTTGGGTCTAAACCTCTTGGGCAGTGATCTAAGGACTTCCCTAACAATTTTTGACTCGAGGATCTTTTCACCTAAATTAAAACTAGAGTTAACTATGTCATTCAGCTTCACATAGAATTCATCGTCCTTCATTCTAATCTCTTCAAACCTAGTGGTCAACATCTGCAGTTTAGAGTTTTTAACCATTATATTTCCCTAGTGTGTGGTTTCTAATATGTCCTAAACTTTCTTACCAGTTTTACACATCGACACTCACCTAAACTCCTCAGCAGACACAACCATAAACAGGGCATGAAGGCCCTTATTGTTCCAATTACATTCATCAAGATTAGTTTTCGACCAAAGTGAGATATCAGTGGATGTGACAACACTTACAACAGTAGTTGTAGGTGGAGCCCACCCATTTTGAACGCTAACCTAAATACGTTCATCCAGCGATTTAAGGAAAGCTCTCATTCAAACTTTTCAGTAAGCATAATTGCTTTCGTCGAAGAATGGAGGCACAGGCAAGGATTGACTCATCTTGAATAACAAACTAAGGGTCATGAATTGAATTAAGGCTCTGATACCAATTGAAAAACGTGTAGTTCAACCCTAACAACACTTAGAGGGGGTGAATATGTGTATAATGCGGAATTAAAAACCATTATGAATTAAACAGCAACAAGTCACTTTGAATTCTTATCTAGATGATTAATCAAGCAAGGCATATTAGTCCTGAGTTTGAATACCGCAATTTGTATAATCAATCACAATAACGAAAGCAGTAATCAACACCAGAATGATCACAGAGAGAAAAACTTCGGGCACTTTACCAGTCAATCCACTATAAACGAATATAACAACTTACAGTCTACCAGACTCGACGACCCGTGCTATCTGATTTCCCGATTGTACTCTAACAACTCTCTCTGGATCCCGTGCTCCCCTACACCAATCCTTAGTTGTTGTTCTCAAAACTCTCCGTGGAATCTGTTACCCTGCATCACTCCAAGCCTTGTGAATTCGCCTATCTCCAGTGGATCATGAAGAACAACCCGTTCTTCACAGACAGGAACTCTTGTCAACTCCCTTAAATCTTCAGAACTCTGACCAAATAATAGGAAGTACTAGTTTGGTATTTAGATTATGCGCTTAATGCTTTTCTCACCAAAAAACTCTCACAAGAATGAAGGTTGAAGGATATGATATGGAAGAATCACTCTCTGAACTGTTTCTCTCAATATTCAACCATAGAAAAAATCGTACAGGTAAGGTTTGGTATTTATAAGTAGGTTAGAAAATGAATGTGTCGGGTAAAAAGCCTTTAAATCACGAAATAAAAAATTCACAGATAAACCTGTCGCTCGAGCGAAGGTAATGTCGATGTTTCTGCTTTAGTAGCTCGAGCCAAACCTTATCGACGGTCTAGCAAAAATCTGCGTCGTTTTCCTTCTTTTTCCATTCTTGAAACCCTAGACTCAAACACCTACCTTTTGACTAATTGCACATTACTCATTGAACTTTTATATATCAATTTCAATCCTTTTGTTCACAGAATCGCCAATTACAAAAATTTTAAAACCTAACAACCACTACATTCTGAAGCGATGACTATAGTGGCATCATCTGCAGCGACGACTGTAGCATGTCATATGAATCGGTGACTGCAGTGGCCGATATCGTAGTATCATCGGTGCTACTGCGTGCGGATTCATCGCAACGACAGATGACCCCCTACTGTGCACGATGTTGTGTACGCGATGTATTTCGATGGTCAATTTTTGGCTTTGTAGGCATTTTTTGACATCATTGTTAAAGGAGAAATGGGGGATTAGAATAAAATTTGATGGAGTGGATGGAGGTAGTGTAAGTATATAGATTAATTTAATTTAATTTAATAGTATTAATCATCATCTGATTTTTGTATAAACATACTTTAAATCTAATTTTTGAAATGGTAACTTAAAATAATTGATTCTATGTAATTTCATTCAAATTGTGGTCAAGTTGGGTAATTGGATGGAAGTTGGATGAAGTCCACATTTTTTGGCATTGCTAGTGGGTTTTGTGAAGTTGGATGAAGTGGATTGACAACTTTCATCAATTTTGTTACACTAACATCTTGATAGACAGTCTTGTTTATATCTGTGGTGTCGTAAATGGTTTTGTCATTGATTTGAACAACACTTAAACAAGCAATGATCTCAATTTTTACACACCATGAAATGTCAACAAAGATGTACAATGAAAAATATACAAGTAGCTAATTCTACTTTTTTTAGTGAAGTGGGTCTCACATGTAGATCTTAAAAAGATGTAAAAGTTTCATATTTTCCATCCTAAATGCAATTTGCATTTTCTTTATATATCTTTGTTGGTGAGGATTTCGACCACTTTAAAAATTTAGCCCCTGTTTGTTACACATAAAAAATTTCATTCTTATTCTTCTACACATTTTCAATCCCATATTTTTCAATAAAATAATATTTTTCATCACATCAACAATTTTTCATTTTTTTTAACCACACGTTCTCCATCAATCTACTATTTTACAATACATTCTTTCAAAATAATGTGACTCAAAAACACCCATAAATCACAATTTAAATTTAATTTAAAGTTAGGAAGTGCCGTCACAAGTTGTCACTCTAACATGACGGTCTAGAAAGTTACAAGCAAACTCTACTGAGAACTATTTATCAAACATAAATACTATTTGTCATAATCATTTTAGACACCAAAAAGAACTCGTTTTCCTCAAGATATGGCCACTTGCTGTCTTCCCTTACGTCCAAGCATTAAACTCCAGTGGCAGCACCAGCCGGCTTCTTCTTCTTCACTAATTTATTGCCGCCGTTCTCTACAATTGTCAAACTTTAAACCCCGTTCTTTGTGTGGCCGCTGCCGTGCCACCAGTCCTGGGCCGCCGCCGCCGGAATCTGGGCCCAATTCCAACAAACCTCCAGCTCCGTCTTCAGGTCACCTTTTTTCTTATTATATATTTCACTCTTGTGATTAAACCTGATTGTGCTCTTTAATTTCCTTGTTTTCATAATGAAATTGTATAGGATAGTTATTAATTAGTATATGGAATAGCTGTTTATTCATTTCTGAGTATATGAATAAGTGTGAGCTTTGTTCTCTCAAATTACTAATTTTCTTGATTTCCTGGAGCAAGAAAATTTTGTACTTATTTTCAATTTGACTATTGGAAGTAAAGGAATTTGAGTTTGATTCCATTCCAATATAGTAAAAATAAAGTAAAACCTACTACAACTAGATTACAGTCAAGCCACAAACGTGCAAACATAACGTTTTTGAAATTTCTAAGAAAATTTGGTGAATATATGCTTCCACATTGAGATGCAGTCAATCTTGATTCTGAATTAATCCTGTGAATATTCATTTTGATAATATCATAGATCTGTACGCTAGTGTAGATGTTGTTTTTGTCTGACTGTAATCATAATGTTGTTGCTAAACAATTTTTTCAGACTTCTAAAAAGCTTGTGAACATATGCACAGTATTCTTCCTAGAAGATACATTGAATCTTGATTTTGAATTAATCACATGAAATATATTTATGACATCTGAGAACAGTAATAACTAATAACTATTCTAAATGTTGTTTTGGGCATGATTGTGATTCGATTTAATGTTTTTGTCTTGTCATCATGTGATGACTGTCCTTAATTTCCCTTTTCTTATGGGTACTCACAAGTGAACATTTACATAAATAATAGAATGTGGAAGCTAAATTAAATTGAAACATTCGTAAAAATTTAATAAAGTTAATAACACTAATTTGTAAGTTAAAAGTGTAACATGCCAAATAAGGTAGTATGTCTAGATACCAAATGCCAAAAATATAAATTTAAAATTTGTGGCTTAGTCATTTTAACATCATAAGCATCACTATATGGCCGTGATCCATCTGATACATCATTCTCCTGTTTTTTTTTTTAATTAAATTAAGCCTCTTCCTCAACTTTTTTTGAAATTTTAATTACACTCACTGAGTGAATATGGTTCAGGCGTGAATATGATGCATGGATGTCGTGAATGGCATAACATGTGACACTCCTAAACATGGACATATACAATAGTTGTATACATGAATGACATGGCATCATGATTGACATATCAGGAACATGTTGCAATTTAGGCAAAATTATGAAATTTATACATCACATCAAATTAATATGTGTGTGTGTGTGTGTGTGTCATGAAATGAGCTAAACAATCATGAAAATAAGCAAATGAAATTACTATCCTAAAAGATATTTTCATATCATAAAAGTAATTTGTAAATAGCAATATTTCTATAGTGCATATTCTAGTTACATATCCCACTTGCTTGAAAGAAGAGTTGAGTTCAGAAAGATTATAACATTCTTGTAATCATGGTGTGAATATAGTCTTATTGAAATGTGTTTGAATTGCTAAAGTAATTTTGAGAAACAGTCTTTAATCCTCAATATCACTACTGTTGACACTTCATGCAGTTTCCATCTTCGCTTCCTTCCTTAATTCAACATCATTTAAAAGGCTTGAAGATGTATTTTTCTCATGATTTAATAAACAGAGAAATAGATTCTTCTTGTATGTTCTATTCGAAAATGGTATCTGAAATTTCTACACTTAAAAGAGATTTCTTTAGTTTCTTTTTTTCCCCTTCATTTCTTTCAGCATGCAGCATGTCTGAAGTTTTTTTAGACTGTTCATCTGAGAATACCACTGAAGCATCTCAAAAGCCTCGAGTGATCACAATAATTTAATATGTTTATACATGAAAAGGGTAAATTTAGCTACATTGGCGGCCTAACCACAATACCCTAGAGGAGAAGGATGTCTCTTTCCAACTGTGGTAGGCTCAGAATACAACTAGCATAGCTTGGCTTGTAATTCCATGGAGTTGGAGAGAGGTTAGACTTACAAATTTCTCTCCACGGCAAAAGAAATCTAGTATGTTGTTGCAGAAACTGTTCGACTTCAGCAATTTTGCACAGGCTTATGAGATCAAGTAATTAATTTGTGGATCAAAATTTAAAATTGGGTCATAAAAATCTTATGAGTTATTACAGTATTTTGAAGGATTCTTGGTATGCATCATATCAATATTCTAATTTTCATTAGGTGAACATGAGGTGACTCACCACATCTAACCTTATATGGCTTTCCAACCAAACTTTGATATGTACCTCAACCTGCTCACATATCTTTCGTAACCTTTTGAAGCTTATGGTCCTATTCAACTGCTGTATCAATAGGCTTGCCCGCTAGCATCCCATTTTCCTCAAGGAGATCAAGTACAAATTTATGTTGTGATCTAAAGATACTACTTTCTGACTGAGCTAATTCAATACTTAATGAATTCTCAAGTTTCCTGAGGTCTGAAACTCACATGTTTTGGTCAATCATTTTTTCAGTCTTTCTATCCGACGCGGGAGCGTAAAAATTTGACAATGAACAATTAAAAGAGAAGGGGATCCAAAAAGAAGAAGAATTGGAGCTAAAAAAGTCAATTTATCATTCAAGGATGCATATTACAATCAATAATATAGAGAGAAATTAATCTAAAAATATAAGAACTTCTACTGAACTAAAAATTTATCAACATATTAAAAATAATCTAATCGTTAAGCATTTATAGTTCGAATGAAACTCTATTTTGAAATCATATCTAAACTATATTTCTATCCTTATCTTTATTCCCATCACACTCTCTTGAAAATTATTTAGTCACAATTATGTAATCCATGTAAACAATCAAGGTTGTAACCTTCTCACGGGTTAAGGCTTGATGAGGAGGGTATAATCTTCAGGTTTTGTCGTTATTTCATTTTGTCATGCCCCTGTTAACCCTGCTGAACCATGCCTTGGGAGATTGTTTGGACCCAAAAGAGTGCCTTATTGAGTCTACATTCACTGTTTTTGTGAAATCATTGAATTCTGGCTCTTCCACGTAAACTTCTTGTTCTTGACATGGATTTTTTTCAGTGTCAGGTTAAGGTTAGCTGCCAAAGTAAATATGGACAGTAATCATCTTCGCTACTGGTGCGAAGGTTTCTTAATAATCCACCAATCGTATCTTCTATTTATCTAACATTCTTTGCCTTTTTACTTATTAATAAACACACATTTACAACCAATGGTCCTTTTCCCATAGAAAGGTCTACAACCTCTCTTGTATAATTCTTTTCAAGTGCTTTTATTTTCTTAATCATGGCATTTCTCCAATTATATTCTCTGAGTGCCTCATGGGCTATTTTTGAAATTTCACAGTATTTAATTAAGTGAAAAAGAATTGTGTGAAGGTCAAAACTTGTCTAATGAAATCAAAATAGACATCGGATGTTAGGTACTTGTTCTTTTTGTAGTGAAAAACGGTAAATCAACTTTTCAAATATCTGTTACAAGATAAGATTCTTGGGCCTCCATAGGGTTTAGGGGGATGATATTTCTTCTTGAGTAAACTCGTAATGGCTCAACAAATGGACTACCGAACGCTCTCCCATTACATATATTGAGGATTCAAAGGTGTTGAAGGAATGCAACCTGTCATTTTAGATGCTGTGGGCAGGTCAGGGTGTGGAAATGAAGTCTTATTTCTGCCAAAGTCTCTCTCTAATGATTCAGTAAAGTACAACGTGCTTTTAGCAAATGTGACATCCATGGATGTAAAAAACTTCATAGAGGTTGGGTGGTCGCATTTATAACCCTTCTTTGTTGAAGAACAATTGATATAAATGCACTTGAGGGCTTTAGGATCATATTTACTGCAATGTTGAGCATGAATATAAACAAATGAAACACATTCGAAAATTTTGGAGGGATTTGACAAAAATCATTATAATTTGGGAAAAAAATCTGAAAACGCAATGATTGGAGCTTTGTGGTTTAAGACTCTAAAAGTCAGAGTGATCAAACGGTTGGCAGTTAGCAAGACTCCCCTGCAATACGACTTTGATTCATCATTTTGGACTGTTAATGCTTGATGACTTCTAGAAAGTGCCCATATTTTATTTTTATTTTGTGGAGAATATGAGAAAGTTGATGGATAATTCCCTTTTCATGGAAATATGGTATTAGGATTTGATTAAGAAACTCCCTTTCATTATCAGATGGAACTTCTTGGGGGTGATGATCTTGTTCTTAATATTATAAATTTTGATAGCATCTTGGACTAGAGAGTATGTTGTACAGCCTCCCAAATCTTCTTTGTTGTGGTCAATAACCTATATGTGCCTTTGATTCTGAGTTGCATTGAGTTCCTAAATCATGGCACAATCATGGGGTCTTCCACGCTTAATATACTGGATCTTGCAGAGCATGTTCATGTACAAGAATATTCAGATTGATCATAAAAAATAATCTCTTCAAGTGAACCCAACTATCTTCTGAATAGGGCTTACGTGGCGGTTGGAACCAAGACACATTTGGTTATGAATATCTACACAGATCAATCAATAGTTCAAATCACATCCCAAACATTGAAATTAGGGTCATCGAAGCTTGGCTTTGGTCCTATTAAACGGTTCATTGTCACTTTTAGTTTCAAGAAGGTTGTGATCAGTTGAGACTAGACAAGATAATTTCTATTATTTCATCACCAAGAGGTCTCAAGATTTTGATTCTTGAGGATGGCTGGATAGTCATGGTGAGTATAGTTAGTTACTTTAAAGATTTTTAAATTATTATTATCCATATTATAAGTATAGTAATTAGAACAATAGGACATTTTAAGGTTCTTTCTTGCCGGCTATGGCGATCGTGCAATTGCAGAACACATTTTAGGGCCAAGAAAGAAACAGAAGGTATATTTCAGAAATTAAAAAGAGCCCTGGCCCTGATAAGATAGAGCTCAATGTAGTTTCTCCCTTATTCGGAATGGACGAGACTGTACATTTATATTTAACTCGCGTCAGGCTTACTAAAAATAGAAACCCTACCAAATCAGAATACTACAGAATCAATCAAGTTTATTAGGATATAATTGTTGAGTTCCTTACTTTGTAGGGATTTCTTATGATTGCCAACAGTATATTTGATTTTCAATTGAGTCAATAATCTTTCATTATTATACTTTGTAAAAGCTAAATTGTTTAATTGAAAGGGATTTCCTTCAATCAAAAGTGAGTTCTTCAAATTATGCCACACTTGAGCTCAGGAATTCAATGACAATGCAACATGGAATTTAGTCTGGGCTCCTCGTGAAGTAGAAACTATTTAATAATATAATTCTTAGGCACATGGACTGGGTAATGAATGTTTTGAAGGCACACAATTGCCTTCCCGTGTTACTTGCTTGAATGCAGTGTGATTGTAAACTCCTGGAGGCTTAAATGAAACGAAAAGCTCTCTTTGGCTCATGCCCTTGAGAGTTGGACCATGGATGCCTGTTGACATGGGGCAGATTCTCGTGTAAACTTTATATTTAAACTCTCGTCACCATTTCAGAACAAAAAAAACTGCTGGACATAATTAATTTTCACCATATAAACTAGTTAATCAATGTAAAAAATTATCTTGCCCCTTTGCATCGGGTGAATCATGGATCAAAAATGCCAGTTTTCTTAGTTCCCCAGTGATTTGAGATTCATGGTTGATGGACTTTATTGTAAGGCCCTCAACCCATTGGACTAACAGGACAAGGTCTTTTTGGCAAATACAAAATTGCTCACAGTCAACTGTTTTTCCATATTTGCTTTCTCATGGAATACAAAAAATTTGTTATGTAGTTGTCATATGGCTTTTCGTGTAGATTTTTCATCTTGATGATGGTTTTTCATTTTTTGGTTACTTATGTTGCATTTAAAATCTGTCAACAGAATGTTGACGATAATTTAGCTACAGCAGTTTTGAAAAATTTCACCGGAAACTCAAAATGACCTGCAAAACAGGGGGACAGGGTATCTCCCAGGGACACTAGTTTGGTTAATTCAGTAGAGTAAAAATTCCACAGAAATGTAATTGACTGGAGAATTGGGGGCGTGTAGCTGTGTTGTGTAATTTTAGCATACCTGAAGATCTTGTTGGATGCTCTATTTATACTTATAATGGGTTTGGACTGGAGTCAGTCAGAGTCTTATTTGGACAGATTTGCCTCATGATGAGGATGAGAAGTTTTTATTCTCTTATCCATGCTCATGGAATTTATCTTCTTAATTGAATGAGTCGTTATTCGGTAATCCGAAACTGATGCCGCCACTTCCAGGGTGCAGAGTGGGCATTTTTGGTTTTATTAACCGTGGCACAAATCGAATTTTGCCCCTGTTTGGCCCTCATTTTGGGGTGTTGAAAATTTTTGGAATAGTGATTGATGGGAGAATGTGTGGTAGAAAAGTAATAAAAAGTTTTAAATTTGTGTGCAATATTATTTTATTTGATGTGGTTGAAAGGAAGAGAGAAAAAAAATTAATGTAATGTAATGGAAAAAAATGGCGGCCAAACGGGGGCTTTATGATTCTTGACTTATTGCTGGGCCTATATTTTGACAGCTCATGATCATTGATAACCCCTTGATTCCTGTCAGTCCATAAAATGCAGTTATGCAGACATTACTCTCTAGGGTTTTTGGTGTGTGTTATATTTTATATATGTTGACTACTCTCTTCATCTCACTTCTTAATATTAATTTTGTGCATCTCCATGCAATCTTTAATATTGTGACTTGTGATATATGGACAGGTGTTGCTGCAAGTTTCACCAGAATTCAAGACACGCTGCAGATCTTTTTTGCTGTACTGTTCTGGATGTCTCTTTTCTTCTGGTCTTCTGCATGGGGTGGGAAAGATAATGGCAGACCAAACAAAGGGCCTCGATTTAGAAAATAATTCTGTAAGCTCTCGTCCTGTGTATACTGATAGAAGCTAGAAATATCTAGAAGATCAGGTGATTTTAGTAGTCACAAGAGATACAAACATGATTACAGTTTTATATTAGTAAATAAAGTGGTTTGCAAATCCACCTGTGACTGTTCATTTTCCTTTCTAATCTTTATTTTCAATTTGATGCCAATAAATTTTAATTTGTCATTTAACTCAAGCGAGACCTTTTCGGATGTATTGGTTTATTGTGATACACTGTGCACAACTGTGTAAACGGGTAGAGTGGTGTCAAATGGTCATGCACTAGATACATGTTATCATAAGCTTCTGATTTTTGGGACAAAACTAGAATTTCATTTACTGCTTCTTGTTATTGACAAGGATATAGAGCAGCAACTGGGGGTGATTTAGTTTGCTTACCCTCTATGCTAGATGTCTCTTTACCAGGGTATATTTTTTCTGTTGTCACTGAACTTTTTGTGAATTTTGAGTTGAGTCACTAAATTAAATGTCTCAATTGGATCACTGAACCTTCAATTTAATTTCAAATTTCGCCACTATGTAACATGTTATCCCCCAAACTAATGGATATTGCTTATTTGGAAGCCAAGCAGTAGTAGGTAATCCTTGGGCTATATTTGGTTCAATAATTCTACTTGTACAAAAAAGTGACAACATTTTTGACAAAATGCCACTTGGTGCCCCTTATTGGGGGGCACCTGCGGCGGGGGGCCACTGTGTAACATGTTATCCCCCAAACTAATGGATGGTGCTTATTTTGTGAACAACTGATAAATAGTGGAAATTGAAAAGCTAATGTTGTTTGGTTAGGCATGTTTCGAATTTTAACACTTTCCTAACGTAGCCGAGTGGTGATCGGTGAGTTGGCATGCCACCGAAAAATTACTTTATATGTGGCTTGGCAGCCAAATAAGCAATGTCCATTAATTTGGAGGACGTGTTATGATACATGAAAGAGTAGTCTAATTTGAAATTAAATCGAATTAGAGGTTTTAGTGAAAGTTGAGTAACTACATATGAAATTAACCCTTCGATTTCATACACTAAAAGAGGGTAATCTTGAATTGTTACGATTTATCCTCCTCCCCGTAATATCCTACCCATGCCCAAAAAAATCTCAGATACGAATGCTCCGTGTTTTTGTCTTTCCTGATCTTTTTTAGCATAATATTACACAAGTTTTAAGGTTTAACATGACATAATACGGATTCAAATGAATGATGAACGTATTTTACATAGAAAAGTTGCATATCATTTCAAACTTCCTATCTATTTGTTGTATTACAAAATTATTGAGGGTCCAAGTTAGGAAAATGCTATGCCTTATATATGCAATTATCAGCATCAACAATGGCACGTGTTTAGGTGAAGTTGATCGTCTTGGAATTGTTCCAAAGTATAGTTCCGGGCATAGGCTTATTGGTGGAGAAACTGAGAGATTTGAGTTATCGAGTTGGTTGTGGTAGGGCCCTCATCCTATGCTCTTTTTGAATCATGTCATTCTTTTATCAATCTTGTATATATGTACAGGAGATTTGCCGAGGTTTGAGAGATTGTCGGCTCTCATAATTTTATTGGATGTTGGACAAAAAACAACTTCAAACCTGGGCAATCTAGTATTACCATCTTTTCAGTTGTAAAAATCCCTTATTAAAATCCCTGTAAAAGGAGTTTAATCCTTCTTTTATTGGACTATCAAATTTCGGGACAAGAAATGTTATTTCTTTTAAATTTGACAAGATGGGGTGTTTTGAAAATGAAACGGGATTTTAACTTTTGTTTTGGTTCTTGATTTGGAGTTGAAAACTTTGATTCCACTTGTTCGCATGGTAAGTAATAGGGTGGAAGGCTGTAGGCCAAGTGTCTTTGTCAACTTGCAAAAATCTGGACTAGTTCGCAATGATATTTTAGGTAGTTTTATTCTCCACCGTAAACACAACAATTTCTTAATAAAAATATCTACATTTCATATAATGAAATGAAATGCACACTTCATACCTTGGTTCTTATTAGCAAATAATAATACTTCATTATTTTAAAGATGACGTCGCTTAGCGCCTATCTGGGATGGATTTTCTATTAGATTTTAAGCGAATTTGTTGTCGTTATAAAGTGCTATCGTCAATTATCAAAGACACAATTTTTGAACGAATTAGGTAGAATGACAAATGCATCCTTTTATTGTCATTTCATTATTCAATACAAAAGGACATTCTGGTAAAATGGTTCCTCTGAAATCAATAATTACTGCAGATTCAAAAACACATCTATCATACCAACGGTCAAAAGTTGGATTAAAATTGGGGCAAAATCGTTACCAGACAAAGGCTTAAATTGTTGTGTATTATTTTAAAGATGACATCACTTAAATTGTTGTGTATTGACGCATTCTTATTTGTTAATAAGAAATGATGAACAAAGAAATCGCAAAATTAGTGGAAGCTCTCGCTTGAATTGATTTTGTGGTTTTTTATCACTTTTTCTTTTCTATTTGATGGTTAGACTTTACACATAGGGTAATTGTAGGCACTATGTTACAGCGTGCATCTTATGCCTACACCAATCAATCGACACATCACATGATGTCATTCTCACACATGCCCTTCTATCCAAGTTTTTAAGTTTTTCAAATGCATGGAAAACCCACACAAGAATTAAGTTGGTATATATGTTATAATTGTGAAATAGGGTTGTGATAGTCCAAGAATAGCTAACCAAGAGGTGATGAATTGGTTTTTAAAAAAAAAAATCAATAAATTAATCTAAAATCAAGTACGTAATAATTAGATAGATTAATTCAAATAATAAGTACAAATATAAAAGTAATGAGTAAAGAGGGATAGAGAATGCAAACGATATAATTATGGAGGTTCGATTCAACGAAATGATCTACGTCCTCCGATACCAAGCTCTTCGGCATGAGCAATGTCAATTTCACTATGTTGATTGACTTGTAGTGCAATTCAACCATTTACAAAGTTTCCAGTGATTTACAAACAAGGAGCAACGATCCTTATATAATGTTGAACTTTACTCCATCAACACGAACAACAAGTTTAAAGAAAATTGATTTTACAAATTGAAGTTTGTTTCTTAGGCCCCGTTTGGTACGGATTAAAATCCAATTAAAATTGAAAATAAGGCCGTTATTGGGTCTCACTCTTCTAATAATTGTGTCACTTTTTAACAAAAAGGTGACATGATATTTAAGGGCGTGTTCGGGCGTGTTTAAAATTCAATTAAAATTGAAAATATGGCCGTTATTGGGTCTCACTCGTCTAATAAAAGTCAACAATAACGGCTAGTTTTTCGATTTTAATCCCTATCAAACGGGCACTTAATAAATGATATGATTGCAATTAAGTACCAAAAGAGAAATAGGCTAACATTTTAATAAATAGCAATGAATAAAGTTCAAGTGTTAGGTATGAAAAATTTTGATGTGTAGAATGATTTTCAAAAGTTAATTTGATCATAAATTTTTCAAAACTAAAATATTTTGATAATAATAAATAATATGATAAATCAATATAATATTGCCCAATAGAATCTCACTTGAATGCTCTTTAAGTTGTTATAATGAATGGTAAGTTAGTTGATATTTATAGCAGTTGAAAACGTGAGATTCTCTGTCGAACCGGATGATCATCCGAACGTTCGGAACAGTATCGGACGATTGAAACAGCCGTTACTTCGTCAGAAATCAGAACGATAAAAAATTCAACCGTTGGAGGTGAACCAGACGTCCGAATAGATAGAAAATCGCCTGGTTTGTCCGTTTTGATTTTCTGATGCAAGGTAGGCGCATGACGTTTTTACTAGATTTTTCAAAGTAAGTGATGTTAGTATGATTGAAAATCAAGTTGAAATTTTTACATTTGAAAAATATTTTTTGTTCAAATGTTTTATGAAGTATGTTTTTATCGTGCAGAAAAATTCGTCACTTGAGCTTTTCAATGAGTCCTTGCTAAGGATTAAAAGTATTTTACTTTTACAAATGAGTTCCAACATATACTTCTAATATTTTCGATTGATTTGGTGCGAATGCACAATTTGTTGCTCGATTTTGAATTTGGCGTAAGTACTCGATTTGTCTCCGATTGCTTTGGCGCGAGTACTCGATTGAGAATGCTCAATTATGAGTGCTCGATTTCCATCTTGAGCTTTCTTGATTGTCACCTTCATGTCCTTTGGTAGCAATTGGTTTGTCTCCAATTTGATCAAGTTCACAATACTTAACAATGAGGACTCAAATACAGATGTTAGAAATAAAAATATTTTATTTGTCATAATCAAAATATAAGATCGTATATAACAAGTTGGGGTCTTAAAGTGAATCGAGTTTACAACTTCACATTTGAACATGTATACCTAGTTGTTTAGCTTAAATTTTGGCTACATCCAGTCGAAAGAAACCTTCATAAATTCACCAATGGGTAATTGACGCAAAACGTCCCTACCTATGACGGTTGTTGTGGAAAACGTCCCTACGTACGATTTTTTGGTGCAGAACGTCCCTACCTTTGCACTTTTTTGCGCAAAACATCCTTTTGACCAATTTTT
>CAIGRO010222156.1:0-12866 GCA_903798355.1 Fraxinus baroniana | reverse complement strand
AGAGAAGGGAGTTTCTTGTGGGACAACAAGTGCTATTGTTCAACTCTTGACTGAAGCTTTTCTTAGGAAAATTGAGATCAAGGTGGTCCGGTCCGTATACTATTACACAGGTATTCCCACATGGAGCTGTGAAAATCACCCATGAGAGCAAATGAACATTCAAGGTCAATGGACAGCGGTTAAAGCACCATTAGAGTGGGGACATTTGGAAAGACAAATCTGCCGTTCATCTTAAGCCACTAGAGTGATCTTCACATGGTACAGTCAAGTTATCGACTATAAACTAGCGCTGAATGGGAGGCAACCCATTATTTCTACTCTACTTATTTCTATTTATGCATTCATTTCAACAATTTTTTATTTTATTTTTTTGTGTATTTTGGTAATTTTGGGTCATCATTCACCTATTTAGTTTACAATGCATTATATACACACACACACACACACACACACACACACACACTATATATATATCTCATGTGGTGTACAAATTTTTTTCTAGCAATTTGGAAGCAAACTCATGCACATCGAGGGACAAAACACAACATTTTGAGTTTTTCAGACCAACGCGTGATTTCATGTTTAACAGTGCTTTTAGATGTGTTGTTATAGTGCATAGGCACCTCACATAGTTTAAAATGTGTTTAAATGAAATTTGGGGTGCTACATTGGGCATTTATCCACTTTATGCAAAATTCATATGTTTTGGGGACAAAAGGGTCAAAACAGTGTTTTTGGGATTCCACATGTGGTTTCAATATGAGATTGCTTTTAGGGAATGAATTTATAGTGTACAAGTACACACGGTGCTTTATAATGAGTTGGGACGAGTGTTGGGGACGTTGGGAGTCCCGTTTACATTTTGGGATAGCTAGTCAAGCCTTTGGGGAAAATTTGCTTTAAACAAGCTTCCGATGATTTTGGCATGTTTTGCACCTGTTTCTTTCTCACATCCTTTTCTTACTTGCATTTGAGCTTGGTAACATGAGAATCAAGGTCTTGGGGGTTTTTTTGGGGGAGGGAGGGGGGTCGAAAGTGGCATTCAATTGGCATAAGAAAAATTTTGGGGATTCTAGTGAACTATATGACCCAGGCTATGCAACTATGTGGTCGGATACAATGGTTCAGGCCAAAATTGGCCCTGTTCACTTGTTCTATATGACTACACTACCGCATAGAACACCCCTCCCCCCCATTTTTTTTAAACACTTCCCACACTCTTCACTTACTTCTCTCCTATTTAACCTACATGGTTTTCTCCTCCCTCTCACATACGACACTCTCACTCCCCCACACTTTCACCCCCTCCACTCCTCCCCAAATCGAGGCTCTCCCACATCTCATCCCTCATTCTACAAGGTAAGTTTCCCCAAGTCTTGCCCTCATTCTTTTTCCATTTTTGTGCTTTAGGTCCAATTTACTTAGTTTGCTTCTTTGCTTGAGGAGAATGGGAGTAGGTAGTTGATGGTTTTGTGTGAAGTCTTGCATTGGGTGACAAATCTCGGTTTGATTTACACCACCTATATGTTGCAATTGTCATAAAAAACGAGTTGTATGCAATATGTTTGATAAATTTCTTGTGTGAATTTCTTTGTGAAATTTGTTTTTCCTTTCGCACTTGCCTTCCTTCTTATGTATCATCCTATCATTTTTGTATGCGATGTCTAGTTCTACTTCATTGTGTGCCACCATTCCTGTACGAATGTACATTGACATGACATGGCTAGGCTCATGGCACCTTACGTCACCTATTTCGTCTTTTGATGTCATGTCCCAATTGACGTCCGTTTGCTATGAATTTTTGATATGTGGTAGACTAAACCATAATCTTTCATATGCCCAGAGGTTACTCGAGAAAACTTCAATTTTTAATACTGGTGTCAAGGGACGAACGTACCTAGTCGAACATGATTTTGATTGTGTTACTTGCATACTTCAACTTGTTTTTTTTTTCCTTTCACTTTGTTAATTTCTTTATCCTCCCCTACCCATATTTGTTTCTCCATTATCATTGCACTTTACCTCGTCACCTCAAAGTTTTTGCATTATCTTGAGTACATACACAATTGCCATAGTCTTCACACTTGACTTATCTCTTACTTTTGGTTACAATGAGTAAGTAACAAAATCTATGCCTCACATGCCTTGTTACTTACTCATTGTATTCTCTTATCTATGGTTCCTTACTTGTGTACTCTATGCCTCACATGCCTTGTTTTTTCTTTTGTAGGATGCTGCCAAAACGAACACCTAAAGGCAAAGAGAAGGTGGCTAGCACCTCGGGCATGGCACGTACACGGGCACCGGAAGGGGACATTTGCCATTTCTTGGATCAAGAGGCCCGTACCAAATACTCGGAGGTCATCAGCCATTACCACATTGGTCCACAACTTTGATTGGGATAAAGTCATTGCTCGACCTCATCTGGTGTATGAGAGTTTGGTCCATGAGTTCTTCGCAAATTTCAATGCCAACATCAACACTCTCGAGGCTGAGCATGATCATCAAACTTAGGTAAGGGATCGATGGATTATGTTTATGCCAGAAGTTATTCAGGACTTCTATGAGCTTACATGGGATAACATCACTCCAATTCCAGGTAACTTTCATTGGCCTATCATCGCTAAAGTTCTTCTAGGACAAGCAAACGCATGGCCTTTATAGACCTCTGTATGGTATCAGATCGAGCTCACTCCATCGATTGCCATCTTGTGGTTATTAATTTGCCATAATATAGAGCCTACTTCACACCTGACTACCTTCACTGACCCTACAGTCGGTTGATCTTTCATTTGGTGAGAGGATAAAATATTGATTTGGCCACATTCATATATGATCAAGTCTTTTCTCAGGGATTTTTGGGGGATAGACATCGCTCGTTGATTTTTTCGAGTCTCATCAGTAGTATTTGCCAACGGGCGAGCGTTACTATCTCATCGAGGGAGCTTTTCGAGAGGTAAGCCTTTTTATTAAACAAACCATCCTAGAGGCTCAGGAGAAACATGAGAGAGAATTTTTAAGACAACAGCAAGTAGTTCATGAGTAGGATGCTGAGATGCCGGAGCCACCACCATCGCAGGCTCCATTAGAGATTGACACATAGTTGCTCTGTCAGATGTTTACTACCATGACTGGATCGAGCAAGGATATTTAGAGACTTGGGCAGACCGTGGGTCTTATGGGTGACATTATTTAGACTCTTCGTGATGATATGCGTACCACCCGTAACTTTGTACAAACGGCTAGTGGGAGTCAATGTCTACTCGACGAGAGGTGAATGTAATGAATGAGATCCAGCTGTGTACAGATAAATCATGGGATAGATTATGACGTATTGAGACTGATGTTAGGGATATGTACACAGAGCTTGGCCAGCAGTCAAAGTTGATGAGACAGATGCTCGCCTGTCTACCACCACCATCAGCTGATCACGATCTTGTACCATAATTCCATCCACCACTTCCGTACTGATCAGGGGAGTCGTCGGAACCCCATTTTCATCCTTTTTTCTTGCATGTATTATTGTTATTCTGCATTTTCTGTTCTTTTGTTTTCATTTATTTACGGTCATCCCACATTGAGGGCAATGTGTCCTATAAGTTTGGGAGTGTCGTCATTCTAATTTCTGCAAGTTTGTTGTGTGTTTGTTAAAAAAAAAAGTTTATTTCAGCATTTATTTTTCTTGTTTTGTGTGCTTGTGTTGGTTTAATGGCCTTACCGGCAATGATAAGAATATTGGAGCCATTATAACTATGAATAGTGGAAATTGTGCATGTTAGATTGATCGATACTTATCTATGTGGAACTTTGACATTTTTGTGCATAATACTTTTGTTTACCATGCTAAGTTATTGATGAGGTGTATAAATCATAGTAGAATTGAACATGATTGGTCAACCCTAAAAACCATTGCTACATTTGTTGATAAACCATTGTTTTAGAAGTTTGGAGATGATTTAGCTATTACAGGGGAACATTGAGATGAGTAGGGATTCCAAGCGTGAAATTGTATTGTGTGGATTGGATTAGACCAATGAGTTGATAAACCATTGATTTAGAAGTTTGGAGATGATTTAGCTATTACAGGGGAACATTGAGATGAGTAGGGATTCCATGCGTGAATTTGTATTGTGTGGATTGGATTAGATCAATGAGACAAAAACAAGGTAAAATTTTTAAGTTAGAGTTTAGTTCTAAAGACTGGGTGTCTAAAAGAAAGGGGCATTGTACTAATCATTGAATAAATGAAGACTTCAGTTTGAGCCTGTATAACTTGAGTGATTAAGCATGCAAGGGTTTAAAACCTGGTAACCTATAATCATCTGACTTGGGAGTCATCGGCGTAAAGTTCACTACAAGGGTTATATAGAAAGCAAATGAATGATTTCATAAAAAAAAACTTTCCGTATTGATAACATGCATGCTCTCATGTATGGAATGCAATGATTAGCCCCAAACATCGGGTTGATGGAACTATGTCTCTGATGTAAGGAAAGTAACTTCGTGTAGCCTTAACGGTTGAAACAATCAAAGAAATAGGAGAGTCCCTGCTTACTGAGGTGTGAACTTATGACTGCGAGATTTATCCATACTAAGAGAGGGTAAGGATTTTAGTAAATCAAAATCTCTACTCTAGAACACATCCCGGGATCTTTGAGTGAAAAGAATAAGTTTGGGAGGTGTGAATCTCTCAAGCTATGAAAGGAAAGTTTGACTCCTACAGGTCGGGATTGGTACCCATCATCAGTTTAATATGTTTTGCATAAGTAAACACACATACACATCAAGTTCTGCATATGATAGGTAGATGTTGATTTGATTTTGCGCTATTGAAAATGTTCTTTATGTTGAATATTGAATTCTAATCCTGAGAAATGGTAGGTTGTTAAACCATGTGATGTAGAGTTAAGTCACCGTCTTGTTTGAAGGAGTTTTCTAATGTGTATTTAGCGAAATTACTTGACTAAATGTTGACATAAATGCTTGAATATGGCTTAATTCGATATAAATTTTGTTTATAGGACTACATTGATGGATGGAATGGAATGTATGCAAAAACGAGCGAAAAAAGGACCAAAATGGAGGAAAATAAAAGTTTAGGGAATAACATGCAAATATCCAAAAGATGCCCCAGACGAGAAATTGAAGATGAAAGGATAACAACATTGAATTAAGTATGGGAATTATGCATTAGAAGGAGGAAAAATGGAAAAAGGACCAAAAATCGCATAAATGGAAGTTGGGGATCAAATTGACATGTTTTGGTAGATTGTAACACTATACGGTCACAGTGTTACTATGTATGTGATCACATAGTGGCCATCAGAGAATAAATGAAGGAAAATTATTGTTCTATGCGACCGGATAGAAGAAAAAAAGGGAAGAATTTCTAGTTTCCTTATCCGACTCCAGCTCGTATCATAATGATTCTAAGACAACTATAAAAGCTAAAAATCATCCAAAAACTAGAGTTACGTATTCCTAGAGAGAAAAACAACATTGAGGAGCAAGGAAGAAGGCTACAACGAAGATTTTCGTTGAAGATTCAAAGATTCAAGTTAATTTCTAGTTTTTGGATGATGTCTTCCTTTTATTACTTTTATTGTTCTTTTATTTTATCTATGTTAGGCTAGACTCTTTATGCATTAGGTGAATGATGAACCTCTCATTGTGATATTTTAATCCTCTATTTTGCAATTTGATGTTCAAACACGAATGATTTTGTTGAATGATTTATATACACTTTCTTGCTTCCATAATTAAATGCATGTGATATTTTTCTTGTTCTTTAATCTTATCCATGTTAGGCTAGATTCATATTGTACTAGGTGAACGATGAACCTCTCATTGTGATCTTTTAATCCTCTATTTTGCAATTTGATGTTCAAACACGAATGATTTTGTTGAATGATTTATATACACTTTCTTGCTTCCATAATTAAATGCATGTGATTATGTGAGTGTGGGTGGTCTATTTTATGCATTCGAAAGAAGGGAAATGAATTCAACAAGGTATAAATCATCGTAAGGTCCGATAGGGGATAGAATATACCGCTACGTTTTACGTGAATCTCTAAGTGTTTACAAAACGTCATGGATTCTTGTATATTGCATTTGTCTAGAAGTATAGTCAAATAGTATGCTATTATAGGTTCAATTCTACTCGAAATAGATTATTGGATAAGTTAGAAACATTGATTTATCAATCATTCATCATGTTATCGAATTGTGAGATAGAGGTTAAAAGTGAACTTGTTTGGTGATTCGGGATCCTAGTGCGCTTTTCATTCATTAATTTCTTCAACTTGTTTGCATTCAAACGTTATTTTTGCATTTAGTTCGTAATCTTAGTTTAAATTGCATAATAGTCATATTTTATTTCATTAATTTCATCAAACTTTTGCATTCAGCATATTTTTGCGTTCATTTCGTAATTTTAGTTTAAATTGCATGTTAATCATAATTTAGTTATAAAATTTAGGTCAAAAATTATCTTGAGTTTAATAGATTCAGTTAAGGTCACGGTAATAGAAATCAAGTTAAATTAATCCTCGTGGGAATGATACTCGAAATTCTAGGATTTTCACTCTATTACTTGTCAACGAACCGTATACTTGTGGTGATTTAAATCCAAACATATTTTCCTGAACAAGAATGAGACTTTTGATGAGTTTTATGCGAGTTCAAACGATATAGTGAATTCTAGTTTCTATCTAGGTGACAGAATATTGGAGCCTAAGATTGTAAGAAAACTTCTAAGATCTTTACCTGATAGGTTTAGGCCTAAAGTCACGGCTATAGATGAGGACAAGGACTTAGATTCCATTAAGATTGAAGAGCTGGTTGGATCTCTCCAAACTTATGAGCTGACATTAGCTAAACCCACAAACGATAACTCATTGGCCTTAAAAACTGTGAGGAATAGTCATTGAGAGTCTTCGGATTCAGATTCTCCTAATGAAGAGAAGTTAGCATACTTTGCTGAAAAATTTCAAAAAATGTTTAGGAATAAACAAAAACCTCAAGAAAAGCATAGAAGTGGTCCAAGTGAGTCTAGGAAGAGTTCTAAATCTGTGAGATGCCATAATTGTCAAAGTTTTGGCCACGTTAGGAGTGAGTACCCTAACAGTAGTAGAAGTTCGGATAAGGCCATGAATTCTACTCTTACTGATGACGAGTCTAACTCGGACAATTAGAGTGAGAAACCCACTCTTGAGGGAAGTGAAAAATATATTGCCTTTATTGCTTCAATTAGGAATGAATCTGATAAGGGGAGTGAGAAAGCTTAGAAGGTAAGTAGTGGTGAGAATTTAGAAGAAGATTCTAATAGTGAGGACAATTCTGATAGTGAGGGAGATTTTCATAAGGTTTATGATAGAATCTATGAGGAGACCATTGAAATTCTAACAAAAAATAAGCCTTAAGTACAAGAGTTACGGAACATAAGTCGGAAAACGAGAAACTCGTAGTGTACATTAAGGAATATACCTAAACCTTGAGTGAGTTGAAATCCATGAATTAATCTTTAGATACTCGGGGGTTAGGAATCTCACTAGTGAGCTTNAATCACAGAACTTTAGTCGGAGAAAGAAAACTCTTAGTGTACATTCAGTAATCTACCTCAACCTTAAGAGAGTTGAAATACACGAATGAATCTTTAGATACTTAGGTTAGGAGTCTCACTAGTGAGCTTGAGAAGACCTCTAGGAGAGCTAATGAGCTGACAGTTGAAAAGGAAACCTTAGAAATCTAGGTTAAAAATCTTGTGAAGGATCTAGAGTATTCCAAGTCTCAACTTCTTGCCTCTTCTAGTGGTTCTAAGAAGTTAGATAACATTCTATGAATGGGCAAGCCTGTTGGTAATAAGGGAGTTTTAGGATACAATAAAAATGATCATAATGTTGCTAGTACATCCAAGACTATATTTGTCCCTGATACTGACCAGTTTAAACATGTGCCTAACCCTGAACCTAAGAATAGGGGATATGTAGGATAGATGCCTACTAGACAGTGAATGACTTGTCAACCTAGGAATCAATATCAACCATCCCATAACTTTGGTCATTGTTTTATCCTTACATGTTTTCATTTCGATGAGTTATGACATATAATGCCTAGGTACCGTCATTTCCTGAACAGAAATAGAAATCAGAACTTAAATAGAAATAAGAATTAGGAGTTTGTTGGTTAGATTGACTTTCTTACTAATGAGGTGAGTCAATTGACCAAGTTAATGACATGGATGACTAGGAATATTCTTGTCACTAGACAAGTTTGGGTAAAGAAAAGTGATCTAAGAAATTTTGAAATAGATCACAGTGCTCTTAAAGGTAAGAGCATTTGCATAACTAACTGATTACTTATTAGGTATTTTTGGTGCATGTTCGTACTTTATCATTGTGTGACATTGATTTATGCATGCATCATATTTGTTTATTTATTTTCTTGGTAGAAAACTCATGCATATTTTTATTTTTTTAATTTTTTGTGTATCTGATATTTTTTGTGCTTGGTGCATTCACGTTTTAAAATAAAAATAACAAAAAAATAGAAATTTGAAAAATAAAAAATGCAGGAAATTGTTTTAGAGCATAATATATAATATACTTGAATTTGTTTGTTGTGATCAAGCTTGAATTTAATTGATGAGTTGTAACATAGTTTCCATTGCTGGCTTAGATTATTTTGGAGTACTTAGTATAAGTGTCTTCATGTACTATCTACACTACACGCACTATGAAAAGATGGTGGTCCTTGATCCAACGGGAGATTGGATAGGGTAGTGAGCTAGGGCCCTCGACAATCTGGGCACCGCGACGGGAGAACCCTCCATAGAACATTTATATGCTATTTTAACTGCCTACCGCGCTTGTGAGATTTATGATGGCAATCACATGTTAGTAAGGCAAGTTTGAACACGAATTGACCTTATTTATTTGACCTAAGCTCACGGCTATCCCCGGTAATAAAAAGCTATATATCTTATGCTCTTATTCAGAGCCTATTAGATTTGAGCAATTAAGTTTGTGGGATTTCTCATAACCTACCTATGGTCAACTAACTTCGGTTAACTGGCCTAAAGATCACTATATGGGTCATTTTAGTCGCTTAATGGAAAAGAGTGTGCACTTAAGATGTGAAATATAATAATGAGTTTATAATATTGAAAGATGTGAAAATAAAAAATGCTATAAGTCAGGGGGAGAAAACAAAATATCTATACAAAATGAGCTTTTCTTTATAGGTCCTAATGTGCTTTCAATAATTTGACTTTCATAAGTAAAGAATGTACTTATTGGCAGTAATGTTAAGCATTTCATTTATCAAAAAATTAAGGTTTGGAATCCTACCTACAAATGATTGGTGACACTTTACATGTATGTGTCACTTAAACAATTTATTCCGAGTTAACTTGAACTGAGTATGTGTGAAGGTTTACTGTACGTTGATTATACTTATGTATGCTAACGAATGCATTTTTGAGTGATTATATGTTAAAGCTTTTTTTATCCTTTAGTTATTTGTGACAAAAAGGGGGGAGAGAGAAGAATTAGTAAAAAGGGGGAAGAGGGAAGAGTGAAGAATTTTTTTTGAATTTTGATTTAGGGGGAGATTAATTGATTTCATTGTGTAGTTTAGATTTTGTTTTTTTAGTTTATTAACTTATTGTGTAGTTTTGTCACAAAATGTCAAATGGAGAGTTTGTTAGGTTTTTAATATTGGCAATTCTGTGGACAAAAGGATTAATTTGTAATGTGTTGTAAAAATCAAGGACCTAGGGTTCAATTTGTATAAATTAGGTTATGAGGTCTAGGGTTCGAGCATAAGAAGAGGAGAATCACGGCTCCCCATTTTCGCTAACCTATCGACTGGACACTGCTCGAGCGACAAAAACAAAATCCCCATCGCTCGCCTGTCGTCAGATTTAGCTCGAGCGACGGTTTATACAGAAAACTCTAATTTGCTTTTTTAAATAGATTTTTTCAACTCATTCAACCCAATTACCCTTTCAATATCCAAGCCATTGGACAAAATTTGAAGGTGGTTTTCATTATTTTCATTACCTCATCTTATTTCTAAAGATCCAAGAACATATTCTTTCATTGTAATTCATCATTTCTTCTTGAAATCATATAACCACCTATTTGGGAAAAACATCAAACCTATTAAACCGATACACCACCTACTTCTTATTAGTCATAGAAAGGTATTTTCTTAGGTGAATTTCAGAGGTTGCTGGAGGTTGAGAGAGGTTAGACTACAAGGGTAGGAATAGCATAAGGCCTAGGAGCAGGTTCTTGGAATTCCGCTGGAAAGAGACAATTGCAGAAGATCTTGGAACAGGTCTTGAAGCAAACCTTGGAGTTAGTAGGAAATAGATCGAAAAGTATAGTGGAGTTGGCTAGATAGCATCTGACTATAACTCACTTCGTATTGTCTGCAGTAGAGTTAACGGCTTGGCCCCAGAGTTTTTACCCAGTTGGGATTTCTCCGTCGTCATTTTGATGTTCGTTATTTATTACTTTCTTTATTACTGCGATATTCAAACTTACGGAAATTTGTTGACCTATGGTTGATTTCATCCTTAATGTTTTGATCATAACAGACAAGATTAATATTGTTTCTAACAATTGATTTGAGTGATGATAGTTCAATGTTAAAATCAATCAAGCATTGTCAAATCAACATATCATAAAGCAAACTCAAAATGAACATCAAAGTGAAAGTTAAGCATTCAAGTCAAATCATTCGAGGCAAGAGCTTAAAAGATCAAAATCGAGACTATCAAATCGAGCTCATGAAGAAGGTCAAGATCGAAGTCAAAAATTAAAGTCAAACGTCAAGAAAGATCAAGATCAATAGTTTAAGAGCCAAACATTGAAGACACTTCGAAACAAGATCAAAGACTAGGCTTTGAGATTATGTACAAATGTATAACACCTTGATCTTTAGTAATGAATGACAATAGCTCAAAAATTATTTTATGCACGAAAAGTTAATTTCATATTACTTCCATAAAATATTTTTTGATCAATAGTTAGATTGATCTTTCAAATTATTACTTGAATTTAGATTATATCTCAAAAAAAAAAAAAAAGTCAACGGTTAACCTATCGTCCAGTTGACGAATCGAACCGCCCATTTTGACAAAAAAAAACTTTTGTCAATCTGGACGTCTGGATGGATGAACCAGACGTCCAGTTCATCCCCAACGGTCAATTTTTTGACCGTTCTGACTGCAACGACTAGTTGGTCATCCGGTACTGTTCCTGACGTCCGGATGGGTTGTACAGTTAGACATAATATTGGACAGTTTGACTTCTATAAATAGCAACTCATTTGTCATTCATTTTAACAGTTAAAAGCATTCAAATGAGATACTTTTTACATTCATTTAAATTTATTTATTCAGAGCAAAAACTTTGATTGTTGGATCAAGCTTCTTAAATCATTTTTCTTATTAAAGTTTTTCATTTCTCTTTGTGCTTAATTTATCTATATCAATTTTAAAAGAAATATATTTTTGAAGAAGATATGTACACTTACATTGCATAAAGATTTTCTACTTCTTCATATTGAAACTTTGATTGATTGAACTAAATTTGTAAAATCATCATATTCATCAAAGTTGCTCATTTATCTCTTTGTACTTAATTTATTACAATTATCCATTAAAAGAGAGATATTTTTTAAAAAGATTTTTGAACCTACATTGTATTTATATTTTCATCTTCTCATTGAAACACTTTGATTGATTGAATCTAATTTTTGACTATCATATTCATCAAAGTTTTTCATCTAACACTTGAGCTATCATTTATTACTATTTATTGAAGTGAAAACCTCTCTTAGTACTTAATTTATTTGTATTATTTATCAAAAGATGAATTTCATTATAAAATAACTTTGATAAAGTGGGTCGTGTTGAAGTCCTTTAACTATCAACATTGTATAACAATCGGTGCTCCTTATTGTAAGTCACCATGTGGGTCATATTGAGGTCCCGTAAAGCTCAATAGTATGGGTCATATTAAGGTCCCGTAAAACTCAATAGTGTGGGTTGTGTTGAGATCCCATAAAGCTCAACATTATATAAGGATCGATGCTCCTTATTTGTAAGTAACCGAAAGCATTGTAAAGGGTTGGACTGTACCATAAGTCAATCAACATAGTGAAAAGACCTTACTCGTGCCGGAGAGCTTAGTAACGTAGGACATAGATCATTGGTTTGGATCGAACCCCACAATTCTACTGTTTGCATCCCCTCTTCTTTTTACTTATCGCTTTTATATTTGTGCTTACTATTTAAATTAGTCTATTTAGTCTTTACTTACTTGAATTTAGATTAATTCTTCGAAAATGTTTTAAAAACTAATTCATCTCCCATCTTGGTTAGTTATTCTTGGATTATCAACTGGGATCACTGCTGGGTACTCAATTTTAAAGATTTGACAATCTTGAATAATGGCTAACCACATTTTTCAAAATCTTGAAGCGCATTCTACAAATCGTCCTTCTTTATTTGATGGTACTCGTTATAACTATTGGAAGACTCTGATGACAATATTTATGCAATCAATAGATTATAATATTTGGAAAGTTATTGAATTTGGTCCCTACGTGCCTAAAAAGGTTATTAAAGAGGATGATAAATCGAATCAAATAATTTCTAAACCTAGAGAAAAATATAACGAAGAGGATGAAAGAAAATTATATTTAAATGCTAGAGCCAAAAATTTACTCTATTGTGTTTTAGATAGAAATGAATTTAGTCGTATTAGTACATGTGATTCGGCTTATGATATTTGGCATGCTTTAAAAATTATTCATGTTGGAACTAGCAAAGTAAAAGAAAAAAGATAAGT
>CAIGRO010222141.1:0-22505 GCA_903798355.1 Fraxinus baroniana | reverse complement strand
TCAATAGAAAATTAGAAGATGATCTTTCCTTTAAAAATGAATATCATGATAGTAGAAGTCATTATTGGACTTGCTAGTATAAATGGATGGACCTCAAGTTAGTTCAAAGTTTTTAAAGAATATAAAATCATTTTTTTCTTAATTTTTATTAATTTCGAATCCGATTATCGGATCGGATATTCGATAACATAACAAATCGGATATGAATTTAACAATCAAATATTCGTTGGATTATTGGATCGGATATAGGCAGATCTGATCCATATCCGATCCATTTACAGCGCTAAAAATAAGATAACACTTCAATAGATGGTAATGAATGACGTTCAAGAGTTTGATTTGATGATAATAAATGAGGTGAGAAATCAAAGTAACTTTTAGCTCACAAAAAACTCAATTGAATGCTCTTATGTGCTTGCAATAAATGAGAATTGAGTTGGTATTTATAGAGATGAAAAATGCCAAAGTTTTCGTCCAGCTGGATGATCGGTCCAGTCGATCGTCAATTTTCGGATGACAAAAATGATCGTTTGTACGAAAAAATCAGAAGTCAGAATGTTCAAAAATTGGACCGTTTGAGAGACGTTCGGTTGACTGCCAATTAGGTCGGATCGACTGCCACCGGTTGACCATTCGGTTGACCGCTGGAGTGAGCAGTCCGTATTTTGATCTTTTATTTTGCATTTTGACCTTTTGAAAATTATGACCTTTTGATAAGCATTTTTCACTAACTTTTTAAGATGAAAAATATTTTTAAAATGTTTAAAAAATTGGTTCTTGAGAATCATTTTTCCATTTTATCAAATCATCAATTTTTAGTGCACCAACTCTTTAGTAATAAAATTCATTTGTACCATGTATCGAGGTGTTGTACTTTTACATAATTTGCTAAGATCGCAAGTATATGATCTTGTTCCAAAATTCGACTCTTATTTTCTTGAATGTGGCTTCAACCTCGTTTTCATGAGTTTGGTTTGTGATGATAGCTTTTGCTCTTTCAATGATCCATTGATTGATATGCTCTTTTGAAAGCTATACTCACTTGAAATTAACTTGTTAGTAAATAAGACCAACTTGTTTGTTATAATCAAAACCATAGGTCACATAGGCGTGTTACAAACTCCTCTTCAAGTTTATCTCAACAATCAATTCGTCCCATCGATGAGTTTATGTACTATTCGAACGCAACATCTTTGAGGGAACATACGAACTTTTTTACCCTGGTATCATTCTAGGTACTTGTATCGAAACGTGGTTCGATGAAAATGAAATGAGCCACGTCTTACTTTGGATTGCACTTTCTATCTAATTTCGGGGAATGGTAGTTGAGTAGTATCCTCATTTCGTCAATTTTACTATAGTAGGGTTTGGTATAAATTGATTTTATTTGAGGTGAACCACCATAATGGGTATGGGTGGTGTCTATAATCATATGTTGGAGTTGTTAGACGGATAAAGAGCTAACAAAGAATTGAACGACATCACACAACACATTTTGTACCACCATCATGTCATGCTTATATTGCTTCTTTTAGCGCTTTTGAGCTTTCAAATCTTTGTTTTGAAGGAGCCTACATTTTCTGGATTGCCTTCCACCAACTAGTTTTATAACTCAAGTCGATGTATGCGTGCAACAATTTGTCTTCTAGCAACATTGTCAACCTTTTAATTAGGGTTGGACAAAAGTCTCGAACCGAACCCGAACCGAACCGAACCGAATCAAGCGATTCTTCATAAGTTAAATATCCGAACGGGTACCCGAATCGAGAATCGATGAATTTCGGTCCGGTCTCGGGTCTAGATCAAGAACCGAAGAACTGAATAAGAACGAAACTAAATAATTTTTTTTTATTTTTTTATTGAATTAATTAAATTATTTTATTTTTTTAAACTTAATTAAAAAAATCAGATCGTTTCATAATTTTAATTTTAAAGCTCAAATCATTTTAAAATTCGTTAGCCCACTTTAAAGGTAAGAAATAATAGAGTTTGTGATCCATTTGTAATTTTTGTGAAGAATATTGACATCCGTCATAATTATATCTTAATAATTGATATGACTACATGCCTATTTGAATTTACTCATTAAATTTAAAGCTTTCAAANAGTTTAAGTATAATATTATTTTATTGAAAAATGTGTGATTAAAATGGAATCAAATCATTATTCAGAATACAATTTGATAGAAAAATGAGGCTCAAACAAGGGCTTAGTATTAGGGCTGGACAAAAGTCCCAAATCGAATCGAACTGAACTGAACCCGAACCAAATCAAGCAGTTCTTCATAAGTTGAAGACCCGAATCGAGAACCGATGGATTTGGGTCGGGTCTCAGGTTTAAACCAAGAACCGAAGAATCGAATGAGAATCGAAACTAAATAATTTTTTTATTTTATTTATTGAATTAATTAAATTATTTTATTTTTTCCTAAATAAATTAACAAATTAATTAATTAAATCAGATCATTTCATAATTTTAAACCTTAGACCTCAATTTTTTAATATGGATCACCGAGATTTTAATATTAATATCTACTTTTTGGTATTTGTATGCATTGAATTAATGTTATTCGACAACTAGTTATTTATATATTTTTAAATTGGGTTACGTTAATTTGTAAAAGTTATGGATGAAATGTCATTAGTTATATTCATGTAGTGTTACTGTAAATGTTAAAAAAATTAATTATGGTACGGAACCGAGCCGAACCCGAGTGGTTCCATAATTATATTTGGACCTGACGGTTTCATTTATTAAATACCCGAAAATTTTGAAACCGAACCGAACCAACCCACGACCAGTCCTACTTTCAATTGTCAAAGTCAAATATTGTTGGATTCAAAAATTAGACCCTAGCCTCACTTCCATGACCATTACTGGCTTGAAGGACTCTTTAGATGAAGTATTAGCTCCTGTTTATTAAAATTATAATTTATTTTTNCTCATATTAAAATTATAATTTATTTTTCTTTCCCTTCTTATCAATCATACATTATCCAATAAAACAATATTGCACATAAATCAAAAACTTTTCCTTTTTTTTTCAATCACACATTTTGTAAAAAAAAAAAAAAATACTATCTCAAAAATTATAATTTCAAATAATTGGGGCCAAACAGAGGCTTAATTGATAAGGCAGCATGCTGTAACATGTAAAATCCATTTTAATGCAGATCCTAAACATGTCTTTATACAGTAATAAGTTTATTAAAATATTAAATTGTAACCCAACAAAAACATATTTCAATGCTATAAAAATATAATATTTTCTCGTAGAATTTAACATAATATTAGTAAAATTACATGTTGTAACATGGAAATCTACATGTTGAAACATAGTAAAACAAAAAGATATTTGTTTGGTTTAAAATATAACTTGTTGATATTACAAAATATGATCATCATCTAACGCCTTGACAAACACCATCTCCCAACAATTACATGGTTGAAAATTCACGTTTAACTCAAGTGACTATAAAAATATCCCGTCGATACAATATAATTTCATACTTTAAAGTTTCAATAATATGATGTGAAAACTTGCGAATGTATCTTACCATAATCGTAGTTTTTTGTTGATTTGCTTGATTTATATGTTGAAAACTTGAATAAAAATTATAATCTTGAAATCTTTACTTGAAAACATTAATATTGATTCCTCAACTTCTATTTTTTTATGTTAACTTTCTTGAACTATAATTTAGAGAGAGGATTTTTTTTATACGTAGAATGTAAAACAAAATGAATTGCCAAACGAGAACGTGGATGACCGGCCATGATAGTATTGTGGGAGAGAGAATAATTTAATATTTTTACATAAATAATGTCAAATAAAAGGTTTTAAAACTATATACCCAACACAAAATTTAATATGAATTGGGATTATATTAGTTGATTGCGTCACCCCTATAAAAATTGAGGCTAACACTCAGATGCAACCTTGAGGGTGCGAAAGTTGAGCGATCGCACATGACCTTATCATTTTAGAGGCACCAATTTTTTTTTGTTATTTTGTGTGTGTGTGTGTGGTTTAGACTCATCCATAACTAATTTCAGTGTGTTGTGCTTAACTATTTTCATTTATGGATTATTTCTTTATTAATTGTAAGCATTTGACTTGATATGATATGTAATTACATAAGATACTAAAGTTAAGAATAATATAATTAATTCATTATAATTTTTTTGAATATAATTTTCTTAAATAGTATCTTGCTTTAAATAATGTGCGGGAAAAAGGGAAAAGAGGAAAAATTAAAATTCATAGGTAGAAACATTTTGATGAAAATGTCATCGTAGATGACTCACAATCACTTGAAGATTTTTTGATAACCAATTATTTCCTTTATACAGTAGATCAAACAATTGGATCACATGAACGAATGTTCAATCAATTCAATTCGTACAAAAAAAATAAATTGAGTTTCTATTTTCTGCTAACAAGTTAAACGCATTGGAAGATACTAATTTGAAAGTATGTTGTGATCATCTTGACATTGTCCTAAAACATGTAAATTTTTTTGCGAGCTTGATGGCAAAAAATTGTTGAAAAAGAACCTCGTTAAACATCTGGCTATTGGAATTCTTAGTGAATTACTTGAATTTAGTTCGACTTTAATTTAACATAGGTTCTTGATATGGGTTTGTGTTTTGATAATTGGCACTTATGATGTATCATGATGGTAAAATTGTGTAATTGTTTATCAAAGAAATGCTGGTGTTCAATGTAAGGGAGTATAGTAATTTGCGCTAAGTAGTTTGGTTTAAACTTTAATTAATTGTATATTATTACTAAAAAAATTGTAGATTTAGTTGCAAGTTCTGGGTTTATATGGACTCTGTTATATTAAAAAGTTTTATTTTTCGTTTGTAAATTAACGGAAAATTTTAAAAACATGCGGATCTGAGAGATATCGGAGTTAGGTTCTATAACATTCTTTTTTTCTGATTTGTTTTCTTGAGGTCGTCTCTTTGGTCAAAGCGTGTTCTTTGGAGGAGTTTCCTGGGATTGTTAAACTGGATTTCCTGGAATTAATTAATTGAACTCAGTTCACATTAATAGTGAGGTGATATTTGTAGTGTACCCTAAGAAAATGATGGCTTTTGTTCCTCTTTATGGGCTGTAAATTTGATACCATGCCTAGAACTCTATTTCTTGCAAGGGCTGTAGTTCTTTTGAATTGAGATTTTTCTTCTCAATGGTATATTCAACCCATAGAAGCTATTTACATTGAGATTCCATATCATTAATTGGTTAAAGAACCTCGTTAAACACGATATACAAGTTAAATTTTTTATACTCATACTAATGATTTACATTTATTTTTCTTTCTTTAATATCTACCCAAATCTATTATTTGTGCTGTATGATAAATGCATTTTGTTATGNTCTTCTCAATGGTATATTCAACCCATAGAAGCTATTTACATTGAGATTCCATATCATTAATTGGTTAAAGAACCTCGTTAAACACGATATACAAGTTAAATTTTTTATACTCATACTAATGATTTACATTTATTTTTTGAGCTTTAATATCTACCCAAATCTATTATTTGTGCTGTATGATAAATGCATTTTGTTATGACTATATTATCCTTGCATTTGCATTTGGTTCACAATTAATAGTACAAAAAAGGCACATCCAAAAGCTCAAGCCTGGAAGACTGCCAAGGCTGTGAAAGCAGGCACTTCAACAATCAAGAAGAAATCAAAGAAAATCATCACAAAGGTTACATTCCGCAGGCCCAAGACATTGAAGAAGGACATAAACCCCAAGTATCCACGCATCGTGCTCCTCCAAGGAACAAATTGGACCACTACCAAATCCTCAAATATCCTTTGACCACTGAATCTGTTATGAAGAAGATTGAGGATAATAATACCTTGGTTTTCATTGTTGACATCCGTGCTGACAAGGGGAAGATCAAGGATGCAGGGAAGAAGATGTATGACATTCAGACCAAGAAAGTGAATACCTTGATCAGGTAATTGTTCTTAACTTATTAGAGCGGACATTGCATTTGAAATTCACACGTGTGAGCTGGAAATTTGATGGTTTCTTGCACATTGTTGATCTCGTCATCACAATCTAGAATACGATGCTTAAGAAGTTTTTGTCCTTGAAGTCATTGATAATTTGTTTTTGGTGGAAATACTATCCCTTTTATGTTTTTCATCTCATTCATTATTTTATTTCATTTCATTCTTGAAGCATTTCTAGAGATAATTAATCATGTTTGTCTTGTGTTTGTCTTGTGATGTAGGTTTTAAAAAATGGAGCTCAAATAGGGGCTATGTTAGGTTGCTGTATGTACTAAATATGAAAGAGGGGCAATCTGGGAGATTGGTAAAGTGTTTTCTTTATGTTTTCGTATTACTTTAGTAGTTGATGCTAAGTTATTTTCTTCACCAAAAGGCAACTCTTTCTTGTTCTTTTATGATCTTGTGCTTTTTTTGTTGTTGTAGAAGATGAGCAGAATTTTGTGGAACATGAGGATAATGCTTCAGAGTTTTCTAATGAAAGGTAAAAAAGATTAATTTTATGTATCTGTCTGATGCTATAAACTTTCGTGACCATTTAATTTTTTGTTTTATTACTCCAAAATGTATATGGGCAGTACTGTAGAAGCTACAACGTTAATGGTTAAAATTAAGAAATTAGTATATTTAAGAATCGCCGAAGATACGATCTCTATGATATAAGTGCTTGCAGTCATTTTGATCCTTATGTTGTTTATCATAATCTTAATCATAATCCTAACAATATAAAAGAGGCAGTTTTTCTGGACACATGTCGAATTCTCCAATCGTCACCCAAATTTTTATGTGCTTTTTTCTTTATCGGGGCTGAAATTTTGGTGTAGCATTGTTGGATATAGGCTGCTTCAAGAGTTTGTCGAAAGGAATGGAAATGGACTAGAAGCAGTTTATTCTTTATCCGGCTGGTTGAAGGATAATCATTCAGCTTACCATATAAGGCTTGTCTCCAACCATAAACTTGCAGGTTTCGTTTGTTATCCGCACTCTCTTATCTTAATTCCTTTTATAATATAAGTTACGCGTATTGATTTATTGCTATTTCTTTATGATGTGACTTATTTTTTGTTTGCACCATTATTAGCTGTCTTAACTCAAAATGCAGGAATTTTATTCCTACAATAATTTTATTCCTCGATTTGGTCTTTGTATGATGTAAGCTTCTGATTCATCATGACTTAGATGGATCCCATCGAAACCACTTATCTGAGGGCAAGAAAGCAAAAAAGACATCTTGAGGATGATTTGGCATTTTATTGCCCTACAAGAACAACATTTTCTTCCTGGTAACTTATCCCATAGAAAAAAGAATCATCCTGAATGATTACTTTTGCAATTTTTCATTAGATACCACAGCTTGGTGGCGGAATTATAGATTTTACTAGCGATTAGCTCTTGAATGCATAACGTTGTGTATAAATTATCACGTCTTTCTATTAGCATGTAAGGATTGGTGGTCATGACAATCTCTCTTCTATTTTGCGAAGTTTTAGATGATTCATTTGAGGGAATAATGTCGAAGGAAATACTTATGCTTTTCAAGAAACATATGTTATGGGTTTTAGTATGAGCTATGTTTCCACTAGGTGACACCATTGTTTCCAAATCAAAACTGAAAATCTATTTTTATTTCAATCATGTACAGAAGCCAAACTAGAATTTGATGGAAGTTGCTTGGTTCAGGTCTACAGTGTGAAAGCCTGCATTCCCAAGGATCCAACAGTGCTATGGAATGCTCAATTTTTTAAAATCATTTTTTAATTAACAGAACATACTATTTCACTCTTATTATGCTTTTTATCATTACAATGATATCGTGACTGAGATTTTTCGTTGGTGCCAAATAATTGTTTTTATGTAAAATAAAGCTTCTCTAAATTATTGACTACTATCCGAATTCCCATAAGAGGTATGAAGTTTCATTACCAAAGTGGGCTTATTATTTAGGTATTTGGATAAATAGGATTAGAACTATGTTAAACTATTTGTTCTGAAAAACTTGTGTTGTTTTGTGAAAATGAAATCAATTTGTGACTTGCTCAATTTGTAACTTTCATTTGTTGTTTTATTTGTTGTCTGATTAGGGATGTTGACTTTGAAATTATAGTAGTGGACGATCTAAAAATAGCAGCTGCTAAATATGAGGAGGTATTCTCTTTTATGTTATATGTCCAATGATTTTCTCATACAACTGATTTTAGTTTAAGTGCAACATACAGTTTGCTTCGTCATGTACTTCTAAAATGAAAAAAAAATGAGAATTAAAGTTATGCAGTCTTATTTCATTATATGCCATGGTAGAAAACTGTAGCTTGAGCAAGAGAGAAAACTGGTCTCAGATTAATACTATTTAAGATGACTAGATGATTAATCGAATGACATGATTCATTTTAACTTCAAATAACATTTGTGAATTTAATTTGCTTATTTACTTTTTGCCCATTTTGCAGTGTTCTCTTTGCTTTTCTTTTAGTTAATCTAATTAGATGTTTTTTCCTTTATCATGTTCGTCTACAGCTAAAATACTTGCAGAGCTTCATCAAGTAAAAATAATTACATAAAACTCTTTGAGCTTTGTATTATAAACATGTTAGCAAAAATAGGTAAATTGAACTTTATTTTTTCTTTTGAAAAGTTCAATTCGGGCATATGAAAAATCTCTGGTCCTATCTTAGATTTTTTGTTGGATTCCACTTGCACTATAAATCAATATTTTTAATTTGTTGATTATTATTTAATGTATATTTATAATTCTTTATGCAGCACCTTTACAAGATGAGTTGCTGAATCCCGGGTTGGAGAAGGAACTCGAGAAAAGGATACGAAGGAGAAAAGAAGGTTCCAATGTTAGAGAGAAACATTACGATGATTCTAAAGAAATTGATGAGAGGCTCTTGTTATCAAGAGGTGATCCTGCCAAAGATGTGAAATACAGAGAAGATAGGCGGAAGGATGGAGGTAACAAGGACAAGTATCAGAAAGATGGTCAGCACAGGGACGACAAGTATCGAGACTATCTCGTCTTTTTATTATTTCTTGCACCATTCCTGGTTTCATAGGAATTCTGACTATATTATTTGCGGTTTCAGTGGAGAAGAAATATAAACTTAAGTTGGATGAAAGTCAATGCAAAGTCAATGAAAAACCCAAAAGCATGCAATTCATACAAGTTGCATCAATTTGTAATCATTTTTTCTAATATCATAACTTACATACATTATAAAATTTCATTGCAAGAGAGATTAATTGNATTATACAAACGTTACCTTATTTATAATGGAAAAATACCCTAAAATCATTCCACACTATTAAATACTCAATTAAACTATAGCACCACAGCACGTGCATTGCACGTGCGTAGACTAGTCTATATTAAAAGATTGAAATTGTGTTGATTAGTTGAATTATTTTTCAAGATAGTTCGAATATTTTCTATTTTATAGAACCATGTTTACGATGATAGTGTCGGTGAGGACATAAAATTAGCTTAATGCACTCTTCTCCAAGAACTATTGATCCATTCTCAATCTCCTAATTGATCATAATATTTCAATTTACTCAATCTTTCTTGTATTTAAAACAATGATCGACTTTTCTTCATTTTCTTTACTTGAAATAATGACCGGCCCCTACAAAATAAAGAAAATGTGTCTAATAAAGGACCTCTTAAGGACGCTCTTATGCTTTAATCTTTTGTTTCAAAATGATATTTTAATTAAATTTTTCTTGACTTTTTTTAACAATTGTATCAATGCTTTATTGATTACCTAAATCACCATGTGACATTCTGTTCTTCATTTCCCAATACTAACACTTCACACAAATCTGATACAACCAGAATTACAGTTCTCGACAAATGCATTCTAATGTACACCTCCAACTTTAATGAATTCACAAACAGTATTCACCTTCCTGACTATGATAGAGAAGCAATAAGAAATCCACAGGATTACCGACTAAACACTCCAGAGTGCGCGGTTTTCTCCCTACAGGAGAGATGAACAGTGATACTAGTTTCAGTATGAAAAATAAGTTAACAAAAAGCTATTAAAAAGCTACACAGTAACAACATAATTCCCAATCTAAAAGAAGTATAACTCTCCAATAATAAGCTACAGAGATGAGAGTCTAATGTCATTCCTGAACCTGCAGCTTTGCCAAGATATGAGCTTCAATGTACTCCTCCCTTGAGATGCATTTTGGTGGAATCACCTCCTCCACAACTCGAAAAATGCTGACATCAAGGATGATGCCATCATTTATTATGTTGGCGAGATGGAACACACAGACGTCAAATTCTTCTAAAAAGTTGTGCACCACAAAATTATCCCAACCTTTTGTCAGTCCGCCGCCATCACCTCTGCAATGGTATTTGACTTTAAATGTATCCAGTTCGGTGCGGAGGACAAAATCTTGATTTTTCGGATGTACATTCACCCTTGTCCACTTAGTAGGAAGTGTCTGCATCAAATATGCCAAGACTGTCATACGAAATCCGAATACTTAAACACGTTATCAAAAGAAAGGAAGGGAAGAAAACTCAAACAGTGTACTGGCAGGTGAAAAATACTCGTGGTCACAATATGTTAATGAAATTTCATTTTGGTCCATATAGTTCATTTTGTTCCAAGTTGGTCACTGAACTCAAACTTCATCTAAAATCAATCATTGATCTTGAACAGTAATTACAATTTGGTCATTTCATCCATATTCATTAGTTTCCCTAATGGAAAAGTTGATATGGCAGCCTAGTTGACCAACAATTAGACTTTCATGCCACCTTTCTATTAACAAACATATATAGCTAGAGTGACCAAACTGTATCAAAGTTTAAATTCAGTAAGCAACTTGAAACAAAAAGAAGCTTAGTGAGCAAGACCAAATTTCGTTTAATCATGACAAGAACCCTTTTAAATGCTTATCAGCATACTGCACTTACCAAGAAGAATCGTCTGTAGACATGTGTAGGACGCATGACTACAGTAAAACAGTTTGCTGATGATGCTGCATTAGCCTTTGCTTTTTCCAGTGCTCGCCTTTTTTCCACTTCAGTAACTGCCCTTCTATGGGATTCACACTTCAAGGGCTCTACAGCAAAATGAGTAACTATTAAAAACATGCCTCTGTCTCTTCAGTGACAATCTTTCTTTAAAGTAAGATAATAGGATCTAAAATAATACTTACTCTTTTTTCCCCTCCTAGCCTTAGCGTTAGATCTGGTAGGTAGTCTTGATAATGTTGGCGTATTTGCAGAAACATTCCTCAGATTTTTCACCGGAATGTAGTCAACATCGTCAAAATATTCATCAGAGAGTTCATCAGTATCTTCATCTTCAGCTCTCCCTGGCACATTCCTGTTTGCCAATGACGTTGCATTTGCCTCAGCTTCCTCTCCAGTTACAGCCATTCTATGCGGATTTCCACGAACTCCATTGCCAGAACGACACCTACCATCTGCAAGAAAATGATTCTAACTAAGTTTCTTCAGTGACATAATTTTCTTTAAAGTAACAAAATGGGATCTGGAATAAAACTTACCATTGATTGCCCTACGAGCCTTTGCATTAGTTCTGGTAGGGAGTCTCCTTGAGCTTTTTACTGGATGGTAGTCATCGTCATCGTCGGATGGATGGTAGTCATCATCATCGTCATCACCGGAAGATTCAATATCTTCATCTTCAATTCTTCCTGGCCCCTTCCTCTTTCTCTTAAAGCAAAATTCCCCTTCTGTATGCTCACATTTTGTCGCAAAATGTGAAGCTTCTCTCTCACAGGAATTATTCTGGTCAAAGATATTAACATCAAATATTGAATTCCCATTGTATTTAAATATCAAAATATCATTCTCCTCTAGAAAATTATCTTCGACAAACTCTTTCCAGCCCTGTTTGAGAACTTGTGTATTCCCATCAGACATTAATCCTACATTCCAACTAATCCCACTTGGAGTTTTTAGAGTCACAGTTTCAGTCAACTTCTCTCTCACATTTTCAGCAAACTTTTTTGGAATAACCTGCATATTAAATTTATCAAAGTTATGGTTGGGGTTACATCATATATATATGGTCTGAAATAATGTATAAGATAGGTAACCAAGACGAAAGAATATGCTACAACAAATGAATGATTAATTGAATGAACAAGCAGCACAATCGAATTCCACTATCAAATATCAGCCATTTTTCTTATAGTGGGGGTTTTTTTTTTATCGCCATTGACATAGCCCCACCCATGGTTTAAAAAACCCGTTCGAAGCACTAACAAAAAGTACAGAGGTGCAAAGTTTTGAAGACAATCAAGAGGCTTACACCTCTATTGATTGAGGCATAAGCCTCACAGCACAAGTTACACTTCAAATTGTTCAACCGTGTTGTGAATTTTAAAGTTTGTTAATGGTTTACTACAAGCTTATTTTTCTTTCAATTTGCGCTGAGGCTTACGCCTTTTAAACGCTGGTCCCACCTAAAAAGATTTTCCAAATTACTCAAATTTGAGTTCAAACTTGACCACCTCCATAAAAGCGATTTTCTTCAACCATGGAAGTTCCACTAAACTCAAAAGGAATCCCAATGGAATAAAATTGAAACCTTCTTTCATAAAATTACAAGATTTAGATGGATAAAATTCTTCATAAGTGAACTTATATTTCTTCTTCTTTGTCAAAATACATAATACAAACATAGACATACACAACTATACACGTGCACAAGGAGGAGGAAGAAGAAATTGGACTCACAAGCTGTTCATCAAGAGGCAAGGATAGAATCTGACAGAATTGGACTGGTTGGCAACGAGACCAGTATTTATCTTCCTCACAATGTCTGCAAGCTAAACAGACATCCCTCATTTTCCTGCAAATCTGAAAACCATAAGAAAATCAAGAGTAAAAATCGGTACCAAACTAATTGTACCAAGAAAGGAAAATTAACGAGCAAACTTCAGAATTTTAAACTAGTGTTCTGGCGATACCCATTCATTTATATTCACAATAAGTTGCTACATCTAGGTGGGGTTCATGAGTTATCCACATAATGAGCTATACATTAAATTGGTTTACTTAACTCATTTGAACCCAAAAAACAATGATTTTATGTATAAATTATGAGACAGCCATCCTAATGCATCTCTAATTGACCGTAGATGTGACACGCACTAATGATGGAAGCCAACTATGTATCAGACCCACCGTCAAGTTTCATTGTGATCTGTTACTGCTTGTGCAATATTTAATAAAATTTCGCATATGACTCCTTTAAGTGGACAAAATCGACCTGAAGTACAACATAACAATTCCATACACGGGAACCACCTGCCCCTCCAGTACTCACAATAATTTAATAAAATAGAGATAACCCTATTACTTCCCACTTCCATTACGAAAACATCATGAAAAATACATACATTGACATAAATTGCAGCAAGGCCATCTGTTATCAATCATATGATACAAAAGTCTATCCAAAAATAATATCACAAAATCTTTCAAAAGGACTATACAAACTGAATAAGCCATTTCTTTTTCAATCTAGAACCAGCAAGCTCTTCAAAAGCTGCCAAAAAACTTAATTACTACAGCAATACATAGGATAGGATTTTAATTCTTTGATCAAATTAGTCAAGTTAGTAAAACAAATAGCAAAACGAAATTTGAAACAATGTCAGGCGGTGGAACCATTAGCGACTAAAATAGAGGTTGAGGGGCGCTACAGATGGATGGAGTTCAAACCGTTAGCATATTTACGGTGTTTAACAAGCTTATCACTAAGCTGTTAAATACTTGGTTGAGTAATATGCTTCCACGTATTATATCTCTTAACAGAGTGGATTTATCACCCGTTGCCTACTTGGGGATATATTTTATATTTCAAGTACCTATGAGATCAAGAAGGGAATTAGATCCTGATTTCAGATATGGCGTTATTCAGGGCAATATGTTCCTGAGGGAGACATTCACAATGTCATTCCCCGGTTGATAATTTGATGCTTATGGCTTACGAGGAACAATGTGAAGCACAGCGAGATAAGCATGGAGCATAGACGGATCATTTAGATAGTCTATCGCACAATTTCACTTCTCCATATGGTTTGCTTATTTCGACCTATTCATTTGGCGTGGAGATTTGATTATCGCATTACTTTTTGGAGTTGCTTTGACTCTTCCACCTTCAGCACCCCCTGTATTAGTTGTTTGGCGTACTCTACCAATAGGATCTTACATGATCATCATTGATGGATGCATTAATGATGGATTTGCTAGTGACGTGGGCATTAATCGAGACCAGGATAGACATTGCATTAGTGCTTTCTCGTCATTATATGGAGATTGCCTTATTTGGAGGCTAATTTAAAAACCATCTTGAATGAAATTTTACTTGCTCAACAACTTGGAGTATGAAGGCTAACTAGTCCGTAGCCGTTCACTACATTGCTAGGGGTAGACGACCATGAGCAATTCAGATTATTCTTAGATAGATCAAACATATTCTCTCATTTGATCGTGATAATGTTTCTCACATATATCGGGAACCAAGTTGCCAATGCACTTGCATCCGATGGTTGGGATGGGCGCTATTATTAGGAGCCGGAAAACTCACTGAGGTGTTGGTTTTTTCCTTAAAACAAAGGCTAGCCTAAGGCACTATAGGCTAGCTATGGTGTAGATACACTAGTTGTATTGAATACAACTTGCAAAAAGTGTTCGACTCTTTAAACAAGCTACAAAACTTGTAAACTTTTGATGTGTGATTCAAATCCACACAGACACTTAAATATTCTAATGAGCCATAATATCTTATGAGCATCTTATTAGAGACTCTTCCAATTTGACCCATGAATTGTTATGACCCACAACATTAAATATACCAAATTTAAAGTTCAACATAATTAGTTCCAACAAATATATAAGCTTCTAAATCACTAAGTGGAGAGTTAGCAAATATTTAGACTTTTCCACTTTATAAATGTTTACTAAATCTGGATTTTTCTATTATAAATTTAAACAGTTATAAAATCTAAAAATCACTTTGGAAAATGTAAATAATAGAAATATGGAATTAGGTAAATGTATAGCCTAAAGAATCTGAAATGTGATTATATAATTTGGAACGTGAAGTAGATTGTCATCTAATGATAGCAAGAGCAGATATCTAAAAATCTATGAACTGTAGAAACTAAAATTTGTATATTGTAACTAATAAACCGTATATTATAAAAAATAAACTAAAAATGTACCTAATGAATAACATCACCCATGTATGGAGTACAAGGCAAAGCTACTCCATTATGATAATCTGTAATATTTCGTTTGATAATTTGGTCATACGCGTGTGGAGTTACCTCAAAAGGCTAAACACCCCATACACAACATAAAACATATGTGTACGAGAGGGCATTAGGGTCCCAAACCTTTAAATCTTGTGACAATGGTCCCAAACCATTGATTTATTGTATCTCGGGTCCATAACCTTTAAAAAGCAGGCAGACATGGTCCTTTCTTTATGAAAACTTTTAGATTGACCGTTAAAATATACTTAAAATGATCAATCTACCCTTTTTTTCAAATTAAATCATAAAGAAGAAAAGAAAAATGAAAAAGAAACACAAAGGGAAAAGGAAAAATAAAACAAAAATTTGCAACCCCCTTTCCATTGCTTCTCCTCAAAAATAGCAGCTACCAACTATCACTCACGTCATCCTCAAATCCTGCTGTTATCTCTCTGTAACCAACGCCTCTATAGAAACTTTTTTTGCTTGATTATTTCTATCTACCACCACCACCACCAACATCCTACCTTCCTCCACGATATATATCCTCAAAGCTGCCACCATCATCCTCACCCGTCCTAAAATTGTAACGATTCTATCGTCGTAACCAAAATCGTTATATCATACATACAATCTGCTTTAAGAGAGCCTCTACCCATCTTTTACCTCACGTCTTTCTGTCACGTCTCTAGATTCAATTTAATCTCTTATGTCAAATGTTTGAGTTGAATATTAAGAAATTCACAAGCGATAAGATGTGTTCAGACTCTCATAAAGCGAACAATGTATATGATATAACAACTTGGGTACAGAAGTTCGTATCAATACAAAAATTGCACCTTAGGATATGTTCTTTGTGTTACTATCTCACTACGACATCAAAGTTAACAAGAAATAGTGAAATTTAAAGAGAACCCCCAAATGACATATTACATATAGAAAGCCACTCTTCAAATCCACAACATATTTTCATGATAACCAAATTATCAAAACATAAAATCTGAGTTCAAGAAAGATCGCAAATGTAAATCTAAGAGAATTTATTATGCGAAAAATGAGCCTCTCTAAATAGAAACAAGATCAACCTACATTTGTGGTATTGTACATAGTTACCTTCCTCACAAAATTATAAACATATAGATGGATAAATAAAGAAAAAAAACATTGAAAAGACAATAAGGAGGGAAAAGAATCTGAGGGCTTATTTTTAAAAAATTTGCCAAATCGATTATACATGGGAACAAGAATTAAGGAAATAAAAATCCTATTAAAAACTCAAACTTAAATCTAAAAGGCTAAATCTAAGGCAACCTATTTAAATGCTTTACCTCTCTCTACTTTTGATTTCCTTTTCCAAATGCGTGTTGGAGATGAGTTTTTAAAGATGTTTTATATAGATTTGCAAGGTTTGAAGGTTATGAAAAATGATGGAGGTGTAGCCGTCTAGCCGATGTTTTATCGTAGATTGTGTCCACCGATGCTATTGTTGACAGTAGCAGTGATAGTGGTTGCAGCAACCACCGATGGTGGGATTTAGGTACATTTATTGAGGAAGAAAATGGCGTAGTAGAGAGGGTGGGTGGGATTAGGTGTGTTCCAACTCTTTCCTATTCTTTAAAGCTTGTTTGTCAAAGATTTTCTAAATAAATTTTTCCCTAAAATCATTTTCAACCACATATTTTATGAAAACTACAACTTTTAATCACTTTTTAACCACATATTATCCAAAAAAAATCATTTTCCAGGTAAATTTATGCAAAACGAGCCCTTATTTCTTTATTTAGCCCCCGTTTGGTGCACATTATTGGCAAAATAATACATTTTTTTGGTTGATGTAATGGAGAATATGTGGTTGAAAAAGAAGGAAAAGTTATTGATGTGATGGAAAATATTATTTTATTGGAGAATGTGTGGTTGAAAATGAGTAGAAGAAAAAAAAAGAAAAAAAAAAAAAGTGCCCCAAACAGGGGCTTAGTTTTTCCTTAGTTCCTTTATTTCATTTCATTTTCGTTATTTTTTTATTTTATATTAAACAAAGGATAGAATAAGCATTTTACTCAAAACTTGACATTTTTTAACAACCACATTCACGTTTTCCATTAGAAAAGTACTAAGCTAACATTTGAAAGGTTTAGGATCCTAGGTGCTGGATATCAAAGGTTTGGAACGGACCCTATTGTCACGTGGTTTAAAGGTTTGAGACCCCAATGCTATTTACCCTTAATTTTTTTTACTTCTCGTGAACTTCATGATCTATGAACTACAACCAAAATCCATGTCAAGACTTCATCTTTCCAATTCACCAAGCAAGAACTCCCTTATTCAATTCAGCTATTCCACTTTCTAGTCCATTCGTTGATCTTCAAGTTCATTGTCCATTCCTCCAATTAAAGCGTCAAAATAGTTAATCCATTTTTCCTTCTAGTGAGAACTAACATGACCCTCGAACCTATTTAATTTTCATTCGGCCCATTAATCATACTTTCAAGTGAATTTCTCATTAATAAATTAATTTCCATAGAGAGGTAAAATCTAGACCCATCAAATCAGTTGATTCATTCTAATTAATTGATTTAATCAATTCTAATTACTACAACTCACCCAAACTACCCAATTAGAAATTCTAAGACAGCTAAAATAAAATATATATTCGTTTAAGCTAGGAATGGTACTCATCTTCCTTAATTATTAACCCACAAATCAAAGCCCTATTATCTAGCGTTGTTCAACACTTGATAATTTAGTTGCTTACCTTTAAAAAAATGATGAACCTTTAAGCTTGATTTGGCACTTTGAAGGACCGACACCTTCTTCCTTATTCCCCATCTCTGGAGACATGAAATAATCCATTGTTAGGAACAAAATTACAGTAGACAATTAGTAATGATGCACTATTGACCTACTCCAACATGGACCATGTTGTAGAGAACAAGATGAAACCAATAGCCATGATTAGATTAGGGATGACCAATCAATCAATTGGAACCATCATAAAACTTAAGTGCTTCTTAATAGGCACAGACTTTCCCAAATAATACGATATAAATCATTAAGGAAAGGGCCAAATCCTTAGAAAAAGATCTTTATCGTTACAACAAAGCGTAATTTTTGTCGCGATAATCCCCCGACTATGGCCCACTTCCAATTCACCACAACATGGTCCATGCGATGTTCAATACGTATCGCACAATTACATTTTATACACTTGGGTAGGGCCCAACATGAATTCACTTCACGTCCCCGAATATCGAACCAAACACCTCCTTTTAAGAGAAACTGTAGTAGAATGCTAGTACCACAACATTCTAGTTAAGTTCCTATTGGAAGTCTTGAGTTCGCATTGCTGGGAATACTAAATAAATCCACATTGGGGTCAACCTAGTACATAATACGTATTGGTGGGATATAGAACGAATCCTACATGGACCATGTTGGGGAAAACAGACCAAATCTAGCTGACTCAGGGGACATCTTTACATAATTACTCTTGTTTAAGAAACCTAACCAGATTTAAGATGATAAATTGGTTTTATTTCTAGTTTATTTTCTTTTCCATTTTCATACATTTATCTCATTGATTTATTTATATTTAAAAATATTTCAGTAAAGAATATCCTTGTGTTCTTCATCATGTGAGCGACTATGCTAGCTTAACAAATTTTTCAATGGTTTCTATCACTAAAGACCAAAGACTCCAAAAATGGAAGGTAGGGGATAGCTCTACCAAGAAATGTGGATTGTGGACAACATAGTAGTTTATCTCAAAGAAGAAATCATTCTTTATTGTATATGTTTCACTCAATGATGAGTACGTCAGAGTTGCTTATTTCAATTCAGAGATTTGCAGTAAGCCTGTTGATTATTTAATAAACAGAACCCCATGAAATGTATAACTAAAACACCATATGAATTGAGGACAAAGAAGATGTCCACTTTAAATTGAGGTGAAATTGTAGCGCTGTCCTGCACACATGAGAAAAACTAGAGCTGACAAGTTAGGATCAAGGAATGATAGGTTCAAAAAATGACAACAGATGGTGGAGGTTAACAAAGGAGATTGGAGTGAAGTTTTGCTGGAGGCGGTGATGGTTAGAAGGTGATAACAGAGTATGGGGTATAGAGTGGAGGAGATATAGATTAGAATGAAGAGAAACTAGGATTTCAAAAAATATTTATGGCTTATCTGTCCTTTTAACTATAATTTTGTTAATCTTAGTTGCTGGACCACCCTCACCCCCTCTCTCTTAAAGATTGCGAAATGAGGAACTAGGATCAAAAATATGCAATAAGGTTTAACCATCATTTCAACTACAATTTCACCAATCCAAGTTGTTGGCCTAACACCATTGGGATTGCACAGTGGACCGTTTATGAACATAACATTCTACGATAATTTACTCCTGTAACAAACATAGGATAAGGCAGGAGTAGTAATCAATCCTGCCTCATTTATTAAGAGAACAGCCCACATTTCCAACAAGAATATGGGAATGAAGATGACTTAACTATGGAAGAAAGAACAACAATTACTTTGAAACAGTTCAATAATGAAGTACAACTAAAATAACCAAACAGACGTTTCCAATTTAGAAAAATATTAAATATATCGTAAAGCTCACCTTTAGCTACGAAGTAAGCTCATTCAGTGTGATGAAATAGCATGTCAAATATAACTCTAGGGAATTTAGGAGGCTTTTTATCCAGAGTAAATGAGCTTCTGATAAAGATTCAACTTTCCCTTGAGAAGAGCAGCCTCTATTGATATAATGCATGCTCTCATCCCATTTTTCAAATAGAGTTGCTAATACCTTTCCACTCTTTTCGTGGACAGTTACTTGAACCTGCAAAAGTTAAATTGCTTTGTGCCAGAGCCTAACAAATTTGATGAACATCTATATATATAGCAAGAAACAAGAATCAAAATCTTTAAAATGGTTTCACCCCTATCTTTTCTACTTTATTCGTCTCATATAAATGTATACTTTTCTTGGACTAAAATCATTGACTGATGATTCAACTGATCCCAAAGGAAATGACGTTAAAAAGTTCAACTTATAGTATGTTAAACAGGATATGAGAATATTTAACCGACACAATAGTGTAAATAATATATATAAAATAAAATTATGGACCAAGAAACAATAAAATATGGAAAACAGAAAGATTGAACTGCTTCGGGTAATAGTAATACAATGAAACCTTCTTTGAGAAAAATCAGAGGCCTTTATCAGGATAATCAGCCTAACAATGGATTTAATACATGACTAGAAGCATGAAAAGATTCGAAGGACAACTAAATGTACACAACATGAAGTTTTTCAGAAGCAAAATAACCCTTTTTATATGCCACTTCATTATATGTTGTTATCTCCTTTCAACTGACTAATCCCAACAAAAAGAGGAAACCAATAGCCAATAAATGAAAAATTCTTGAAATTAATCTTAGTCAAGTTATTCTCCTGCAGCTACAGTGGAACATTTCTGATAGTGCCAACACACATTAATTATAAACCACGATATCTTATTATAAACTTACCATCTTTCCCCCATTGATAAGCCCAAAATATTCCAAATATTCAAAACACTTCTGCAAAGAAGAGAAGGGCTCATCACAGTTGACAAGTAGACGCACTTTTGTGAGGTCCTTCCCAAAATTATATTCAATCGTTGACCATAAACTCACAACTTTCTCTTTCTCAACTGGGTCTGGCAATTTCTTGACGTTTCATATGAGGAAAGATAGTTCCGGCAGATATAATAGCGTGCTCATTACAACCAACAGCGTCAAAAGTATAAAGATCATTTTCATCTGATGAAAATGAAGAAATCCTAAAAATCATTGTAAAAGATCACAATAAAACCACTTTGTGCCTGATGCCAAACTAGGTATAAGTTTCTAGTGAAACTTTTTACCTACCAAGATGCCTCATCTTAGATTAGGTTAATCCTCACATGGCTAGATAGGCAATGGAACATGTAGAACATTGTTTTTATTTACTTTACTTTGGTGGAATACACAGCATATAGAACCCAGGAAACATTATCCATCCAAGGCATGAATTTGAATGTATTAGTAACACTAACACTAACATTCTGTCAAAAAAAAAAAAAAAACTCCTTATCTTGAGTCTCTTGACTGCTATGTTCTTTCAAGTATCTTGCTCTAATAACAACAAAACGCGACTCTCTGTTGGACATTCTTGGGAACATATCCTTAAGGGCCTGCGATGCTTCCATCCATGCCACTCACTCTGCTGTCATAGAAAAATGCACAAATCATAAAAATACAAAACAACACATCTAATGGTTTTATGAGAAGAAACTGCTACCAAGACTTATTAAGAATGTTGTTTAAGTAAAGAATATATTATGATCATATTGATTAAACCAACATAAATCACATTCTTCACAAGTAATGCAAAGTAAACTTACTATCGGAACCGAAGAACATAACTAATCAGAAGCTTATGAAGATGATGCTCTGAAAAGAACAGAAACAAATAGACTGTTCTTTTAACCACGTCATGATCAACTAAAACAATATAAGATGATGAACCATAACTAAGTTCAGTTTAAAAGAAAAATCCAAATTGAATACAGAAATAGCCCTTCTGAGAAAAATTTGCTTGCAAAGAATGATTAAAACTACACCGAAATAGTTAACACATCTGTATAAAATCCCAGAAACACCGTTACCCACTATGGTTAATATTTCCTTCGCCGTTATGTTGATTTCGTTTGTGGTGGTTGTTGCCACCCGCACCACCGTTGCTCCGTCTTTCGTCATCCCAACGGCAGCGGGAGAACCGGGTGTAGAGTGGAGGGTGGCGCGGGCAATTGGTACAGGGAAGCAGGAAGAGAGTGACGGGTGGGGGAACGTCAGCATTAAAATTTGCTTTTCATATCTTTGCCCTAAACATCCTTTTAACCAATTTTTAACATAAAATGACCAATATACCTTCTTATATAAATACTAGTCAAAACCAACGTGCAATGTTTGCTTAGTTCATATGTAAGTTGTTTGGTCGAGAAGAAATGTTTTATTAATAAAGTTGTAATTGCTTTGGGTAATTAAATAACTGTTGATGTAATTGTTAAATAATTACACGAGATATATTAAAAAAAGAGCATTATTAGAATCTATGGAATGGTCCTGTGAATAAATATAGTTCAATAGTTTTATGAAGGGTGTTTGAGATAA
>CAIGRO010222131.1:0-15264 GCA_903798355.1 Fraxinus baroniana | reverse complement strand
GTTCAGTCTTCGACTCTTGGGCAGACTTAATTGCTAATTCACCGTTAAAGTTAACGGTGTAACAATTGAAACAAGAAATTCTGTTAAGTCTCCATTTCATAGCCACTTTTAATATATAGAAGATATGTTGGTTTAAAAAGAAAGGAATGCAAAAAACAATTTGAAGGAGACAGGAATGGAGCTAGGATAAAGAATTATGGGGGACAATTTTCACAAAATTCTAATTGTGTGGACAAAAATTGAAAATTATAAAGATTTTTTTTTTTAGAAAATCTTGAAAAAATAAATTGGACAAAATTTGAAATTTGATATTTAGTGGAGGCATGGGTAGGGCGGACAACAGACTCCACTACCCCAACACTAGTGGTGACAACGAGCCGAACCCAAAAAAAAAAAGTTCGAGTCGAGCCTGAGCTTTTTTTGGCCCGAGCCGNTTTTTTTAGAAAATCTTGAAAAAATAAATTGGACAAAATTTGAAATTTGATATTTAGTGGAGGCATGGGTAGGGCGGACAACAGACTCCACTACCCCAACACTAGTGGTGACAACGAGCCGAACCCAAAAAAAAAAAGTTCGAGTCGAGCCTGAGCTTTTTTTGGCCCGAGCCGAGCCTGGCCAAAAAAAAAATGAGGTTCGATCCAAGCTTAGCAGGCCGAGCCGAGCCCGAACCGAACCGGCTCGGGTTTTATTTTATTTTTATGTCAAATCTACATTTTTTACTTAAAAAACTTAAAATTTTTACAATTTTTACATGTTATAAATTAAATAAAAAAAGCTCGGGTCTAGTTTGAGCTTTTTGTGCTGAGCTTTTTTGGGTCTGAGTCGAGCCGAGCCCAAAAAAAAAAATGAGGCTCGGCTCGAACGGCTCGTTGTAATCGAGCCCGAGCCGTCCGAGCCGGCGAGCTTTTTTGCCATCCCTACCCAACACTAAGAGCCCGTTTGGTATCGATTAAAATCTAATTAAAATTAAAAATATAGTCGTTATTGGGTTCCACTCGTCTAATAAAGTCAACAATAACGATCAATTTTTCAATTTTAATATCTACCAAACGGGCTCTAAAATCCGTCCCTTTAAAGAGAGAAAATATAAGAGAATAAAAATAAGTTAAATTTTAACAAAATGTCATGTCATCAATTGTACATCAATCCATAAATAATTATGTACAAGTATCATTACTCCTCCCGCTAATAGTTTAGTATTGTTCTTTCTTTAAAAGTGGTACATTACACGTGTAATTTGGACGGAAATCATTGATAAGGATGTTTTGTGTAAATAAATAATAAATTGAGAATGTTAACACTAAATTTCAAACGTTTTGCACCAATTCCCCTTTATAGAAAGGCCTAAAAATAGTCCAACACTCCAACCAAAACTTTGCCGACAACTTCAACACTCCGTTAACTCCGTTTTCTTCTCAATTCCAAGGTTCCACATATTTTCTACATCACCGTTAACAATTAACGGATCAGTTACCGGTATGGATCCAACTCCGATAGACAAGTATGACCCAATTTTCGTAGTTCGTCACTGTGGCCTTGTGGGCTCCGCCATGGTCCGTAGGCTCCAATCTCTGGGATATACCAACATTCTCATCCGCACCCACTCAGAGCTTGGCCTCACCATCTAATCCACCGTTGATGACTTCTTCGGTGCCTACGAGCCCTACTATGTCATTCTCGTCGTCGCCAAGGTCGACAGCCTCCATGCCAATAATACCTACCTCGTCGACTTCATCACCATCAATTTCCAAATCCAAACCAATATAATTACCTCTTCATTTGAACATAATACTAAAAAACTCCTCTTCATCGGCTCATCCTGCATTTACCCTAAATGCGCTTCCCTCAACCCATCCCCGAGAATGCGCTTGATATGGTCATTTTTTGATCAACCCTGAACAATAATGTCCAAGGTTTTTTTTGTTCATCTTGAGAGTTTGCTCAATTTGTCCTCCTCGAGTTCCTTTGTTAGTCTTTATTGTTGCATGTGACGATTCCACGCACTTCGAATTTTTATCTTTGTCTCATTCTCTATTTCAAAAGACATACTTTAGTAGGACTCTAGTTTCATCATCATTCTTATCCAACCCCAATAAGATTGGATCATAACTAGCTTACAACTCCTCATATAGAAATACTCAAGTCTTTCACATTTCCTGAATAGATAAGGTTTCAAGTATCATAATCCTATAAAGATTGTGCTACTTACATCTATAAATACAGGTCCTAGATCATTATTCAGCTATATTTTTACATTCAACTTATAGACTTACGCTTATATTTCCCCGTTTCGATAATTTAAGCATCAAATGGGCGACGAGGGCACACCTCGACGCTTTTGTTTCAAGTGCTGGAGATTTGGTTCATGATCATCCTCACTCCTCAAGATCGAAAATCAATAGGTGGCAATTTCTAGTAGTATCATTGACGTCGTCTATGGGAAACGATACAATAACCATGTTCTCACCAATTTCAAAAGGTCTCCTGGAATGGATAATTTATTTTTTGGGCAGTGTGCTCTATAAAAAAATATATCCAGAAAAGGAAGATTCCGACATAAAATACAATTGGAATATAGAAGATTTGAAAAAGATAAAACAATTTTTCAAGATTTGCACTTAGAGAGAAGCTGTCGTGAGATGACCTAAACTCCTTCTCTTGCCAAAATGTATAGGATTTGTCTTTGCCATATGTTGCCGAAGCCACTATAGACATAGATCAAGAATATTGTGGTATCCGGAGCCCCATAGCCCCCAACGACAAGCATCGAATCGATGGCATCTCGAGCTATCCACATAGCAGTCAACTTTGACAGTGGCAACATGGTGGCACCATAATGTTTCAATATTGAAACCTTAGTTGCTTGTATGAACAAGATCTTTCGATTTTCCTTGAGATTTTTGGGTTTGTATATATTCTGGGTGAGCTAGAATTTTTTTTTTTTTTTTTTAAGGAAAAGAAAAAAAATATTGCTACGCATTCCAGGTGTTCGCTGTATTCCCGGCTTAAATTTAGTTCACTCCAAGGCCTTATCTATCACCTGTTCGATGAAATATCTCAACCAAAGTTTAGTCCCTAGATCTAGCCTTTGAGATAGATGCAAACAATTACAACACACACTAGTATTAATAAGAAGACAACAGGAGCATCCATAATTTATTTTCCTTGGGCCATTCCACTTTATTTTCTTTAATCGGCTTCAAAGAATTTGGGTATAATGTTTACACATTGTTGGGCGCACTAGTTTTTTAAACACCACATCTGTGAGACGACGATGGCGATCTGCTGCTCGTACGAACTGAGCATTGCGACGACGGTGATCTGCTGCTCGCGCGAACTGAGTGTCGTGACTTAGTTCAGATGCGGCGACGGCGCTTTCATGAGAGAAGAAGAGATGAGGGATGCAGAGAGAAAGAGAGCGGCGGCGAGAAGAGCACCGCTGTAGCCGATTCATGATACAGTAGCTCTGACGGAGGGAGGCGACTTGGCTGGGAATGTTGAGAGAAAGAGAGAGAGAGGGCGGCGGCGATAGAATTGTTGAGAGTGAGAGAGGGCGGTGAGCTATAGAAATATGTGATAAGAGGGAAAAAAGGGGGGAAGGGATAAGATAGAGAGAGAAGGTGGAGGAGAAAATGAATGAATTTTGATGGGTGGGGTGAAACCTGAATTTTGATTAAAAAACTTAAACACCTGATTTTTAAATTTTAAACTTCAAATACCGGCTTCCATGTAATTTCCTCTTTCTTTAATCGGCTTCAAAGAATTTGGGTATAATGTTTACACATTGTTGGGCGCACTAGTTTTTCATCCTTGGGCCTCGTAACTTTTTAACTTGTCTAAAGATTTTGGGCCTATTATTTGATGCTTCAATATTGGTCTTGTTTCCTACCCTTTGGATCCTAGTAACTGTCTTTTACTACAATGGTGAGCTAGAGAAACCAACACCCTATGGTTCTTCTATATTTTGGGTCTTCATTATGGGCTTTGCGTAATCATTGCATAATTAGGCCCAGATAAAGCATTCCAACTTCTTAGATATACATGGCTATTCTTTGAAATGGCATCATAAATTTGATTGCTCGAAGGAGGTAATTTTTGGAATACGCTCAATAGCCTCAAATAGCCTGCACTGTGAATTTATTTGATGATCGTAAACAGTTGAGAATGATTAGAAGCTAGTACCTTCTTTATCAATTATTATGAAAGCTAATTTGGCTTCAATTGAACTTTTGGTTACTACATCCTACTGTGATTTCAATATTATGGAAGCTAATGTCAACCAAAATTTTTGAGGCTGTCAATTTTTATTTTTTATTTTTTATTTTTTTATTATTAATTTTTTTTTTCACATTCTAGTGGATTCATTCAGTTGTCTGCTATGACAAAATGTGAAAGATGTGTGAAATGTGTTGCTATAATTCTTGATGGTGTCGTGGATGGGTTACAAATCTAAGTCGTTTCAAAGGAATTGTTTTTGTAAGTGCACGCAAAGTGTAGATTAAATGCTTAAGTGATATTTTATTGTTCAAAGGCTCCATTGATCATCTTAATTGCTCAAGGCGAACGGTAGCTCATGGTTTTCTTATTATCAAAGGCGAGTCCTAGCTCATGGTTTTCTTATTATTGAAGACGAGCCCTGACTCATGATTTTCTTATTATTGAAAGGGAGCCTTAGCTCGTGATTTTCTTATTATCGAAAACGAGTCCAAACTCTTGGTTTTCTTATTATCGAAGATGAGTCCTAACTCATGATTTTCTTATTATTGAATGGGAGCCTTAGCTCGTGGTTTTTTTTTATTCGAAAGCGAGCTATAACTCGTGGTTTTCTTATTATCGAAGGCGAGCCTTAACTCGTAGTTTTCCTATTATTGAAAGAAAGCTTTGGTTTGTGACTTTCTCATTATCGAGTTGTTTTCTCATTATTGAAAGCGAGCCCTAACTCCTCATTTTCTCATTATCGAAGGCGAGCCCCAGCTCATGGATTTCTTAATATCAGAAGCTAAAGCATTGTCCATGAGCAAGCATTCGTAGTCTTGCCCCGTGCAAGCACCTTAGAGCCTTACCTATGAGCAAGCACTCGAAGCCTTGCTTACGAGCAATCACTTGAAGCATTGTCCCGTGCAAGCACCTCGAAGCCTTGCTCATGAGTAGGCACCTTAAAGCTTTATCCACTAGCTAGCGCTTAAAGACTTGCCCCATGCAAGCACCTCAAAGCCTTTCCCACGAGCAAGTACTCAAAACCCTTGTCCCGTGCAAGCACCTTAAAGCATTGCCCACAAGCAGGCACCCAAAGCCTTGCCCTTGAGTAAATGCTCAAAGCCTTGCCCAGTGCAAGTACCTCAAAATCATGCCCATGAGCAAGCACTCAAAGCCTTACCCCATACAAGCACCTCAATGCCTTGCCCATGAGCAAGCACCCAAAGCCTTGTCCAGGAGCAAGCACTTGAAGCCTTGCCCCGTGGAAAAACATTAAAGCCTTGTTACGAGCAAACACCTCAAAGCCTTGTCCTGTGCAAATATCCTTACAAATAAACTTTGATAGACTTTGATAGACTTTGATTCCACAATAAACTCCCCATTTGCTTACAGTTAAGATGGAAGAGACAAAATTGGCTGCATGTTGCCAATGGCCTTACGGAGCTGAGATACGTGGAAAATTGGGCGAATAGCAGTTGTAGGTAGAAGTTTTAGTTTGTACACTACTTGCCCAACCTTCGACTCCACTTTGAACGGTCCATAGTACTTTGGGAACAACTTCTCAAAAGGGCGTTTAGCCACAAACTTCTGGCGGTATGGATGGAGCTTGAGATAGACTAAGTACCCTAAGATAAACTGAATGTCACTGCGATGTCCATCTGCGATCTCATTCATCCTCAATTGTGCTCTAGAGAGCTGCACCTTTAGTTCCTTTAAAACTTCATCTCTATCTAGTAAAAGCTACTCTACAGACGAATTAAGTGTCATCCCTTTCTCGAAGGCAAGAATATGAGGTGTCTTCCGGCCATACACAATTTGGAAATGAGTGTGTTTGGTAGTACTATGGAAGGAGGTGTTATACCAAAACTCAGCCTAGTGTAGATATTGATAAGGACCACATGAGTATTTAATGAAACAGATGAATAATTGAAAAAAATTATAGAGCTGTATTGATTGCAAGATGAATTACAAAAATAAAGGAAATACAATAAGCATTTCGAGAGGGCTGTACTATCCACAATACGATTTTCACTCACTATTTTGCATGCCCAATCCTTTACCCTTTTCTTTATTTATAAGCTGCTTGTAACTATTTTTCTCTCCCATTTTTACTCTCTGATAGATTAGTTTTCCACCCACTTGCAGGTTATTCTTCTTCAAGGTCTTTCTAGAATGCGTAAGATGGATTGTAGCATACCAATACCCCGGGTTTCCAAATCCACCTTGTCCTCAAGATGGGAGTTAAGGAAGTGTTGGTGGTGCCAATTGCGTGCTCTTCCATCGTCACGATTTTGGTAGGGAAGATTTCTATCCCTTTTGAAGCCCATAGATTTGGAAGAGTAGCTAGCATGGTGGATTTGGATCTACTTAGGTCTTGGGCTGCCATACTCACTTGATTTTTGTCTTCAATTATTTGGGTCATCTTCATGATAAAGCCCAACTCACTGGGCCATAATATAGAGACTTCAATGTAGGTGTCTGATTTTTGCCCAAGGAAATACATGGGTTGTAGCTAATAAGTGGGCTAGTGGAGTTAGTATTGATTCTGGATAGGCCAAAACATAACTGGGCCTATTTTAGATACTCATTTCGGTCTTCTTTCTGCTGGCGCACTTCTTAGCCAAAGTTCAAATCTATCCGTCCAATGATTTTAATTTGTTCATCTTGTCCAGATTCAGCCAAATTGTAGAGATCCTTTCCATCTCAGATCTCTTCTCCTTCGACAATGGTGATGGTAAGATTTAAATTAGTTTCTGGTTTGTTCTGACTGTTGGAATTGGTTAAGTATAATATCATGAAAAAAAGACTTATGAGTCAACTTCGACCAAATATTCAGAAGCGATCGATAGTCATATTATGGAAATCAATAGACTAACTTATTTTACTCGTCGAGTGGATCATCGTGGTATATTTGGATCTCTAAATCAATTTCGAGTGAATGAGAAATTACTGTCTAAAGTTGAAAGAAAAGAGAGGAAATCGGCTGGAAACTTGACCAAATTCTTTGCTCTCCTAGCACTCGAGCAACATTCTAGCAGCAGGGTCTCTGTTTCTAACACTCGAGCGACAGGCTAGCGACAACAAATGCCATGACCTTTGGCAAATGTTGTTGAGTTCGGGGCATGACACTTCACTCACAACCTTTCCTTGTCTATAAACTAGACTCTCGAGACATCTATTTGTTCATCTCAATGATATACAGTCATAGCATAACATCAAATTCATTCTTTTTCTAGCCAAAATTCTAAATAAAAGTTGTTTTTCCATTTTTCATTTGAAGGAGTATAAAAACCAATTTTTGGTTCGTTGTTCTTATGTTTTTAAGTGCTACTAACATAAGAAATTTGTTGTTGTATTTTAGGAGTTGATTGTTATCATCCGTAGGCACCATTACAGGGCAAATTCGACTTAAAGATAAAGAGTTCAACTCTTGTCTCGACTTTGCATACACTTCATTTGGTGTCAAATTCCTATCTTTGGTATTTCACTCATATCCTTACCGTTACTCTGTAACAACTCTTGACTAAAGTTAATAAAGTCATCCTAGATTGTGTGTCTCGCAACAACTCCTAATTGAGATTCTGAAAGCCCTTCTAAATTGCGTGCCCCTGCACCAACTCCTGACTGCAATTTGGCAGGCCTTATTGATTGTGCGCTCCTGCACCAGCTCCTTGACTGCAGTATGAAAGCCCTCCTGGATTCTCTAACCTAGCTTTTTGGATTCACCTATCTCTTGTAGATTCTTGAAGAACTCCGTGTTCCTTGGTAAGCTTGGTATTTGATTAACTGGAACTGATGTTTTCTCCGCCAAGTATAATCAAATCAATGAAGGTTGAAGTCTCTCAATGAATTGGAAAATGAAAAGATGAATCTCTCAAGTTCTCTCTATGTTTCAACCTTCAAATTTACGTTCTGTGGCATTCTGGTATTTATATGATAGGATTAGGGTTGAATAGGCCGAATAAAAAGCCTTGAAATCACGATTAAAAAATTCCCCGCTAACCTTGTCACTTGAGCGAAAGTTTAGCGACAGTCGAGTGACGGCTTGCCTCTCGAGCGAACACGACAGTCTAGCAAAAATGTTTTTGTTTTTGCCACTCGAGGGGAGTCTTGGTGATAGTCTAGCGAAATTGTGATGCTGTTTTTCCTTCTTTTCCATTCTCGAACCCTAGACATAATACAACCTAATTTCTACTATTTGCAACTTACTCATTGACTTTTACAACCTATCCAATTTAGTTCATTTTGTTCACAAACTTGCTAATTACATTATAAACTATCAAAACCTAACAAGCTCCTCATTTGACATTCTGTCTTGATACAATCTAAAGTCAAGGTAGTTGTGAAAAAAATACAGAATCAATGACTGACACTACCAACACTAACTGTCTTGATTGAATTCTATTTTTCTTTATCAAAACCTGTTTCCTGAAATAGACAACTTAAATACCCAGTGTAAAACGTATGTGTGACAGTAATAAGTGTTAAAGCAATTCAAGCAGTTAATCCAAGCAGTTATAACACATTACACATCATTTCAGTTTCATACATAAGCTAAATTTACCATAAGCTAGATTAAGATGTAATATCAATGCAACCTAACATACCAAAATAAAACATTGATATTATAAAATATCAAAACTTAATCTAGCAATACTGAAATTAGCATTTAATGTCTTTTAGTCAAAAATTTTAAATACATCATGCCAAGTCAAAAATATCATATATATCCAAAAATATCTACTCCATCATCAAAAATATATACTACTCACTCTTTTTATCACAAAATGACAAGGGATAACCTAGTAACTACGCAACACCATCAACTCCATTTGAGACATCAGCATCAGTACCCTCATGAGAAGCTGCATTGTTATTCCAATGTCTCATAATCTAGCACAAGCCCCTGTGTAAATTGTTAATTGCCCTACGAAGTATAGCAGACTCGATTATGTAACGATCCACATGATCTCGATGTCATCTGAGCCTGCTGCTCAATAAGAACAAGCATCTGTCCCATAAGGGCAAACGATGGATCGACGAGAACAAATAGAATATCAACAGGTGAATGAACAAACTCAGGGAGATGAGGAGCAGAGGTAGAAGTAGATGAAAGATCGGTTGATGGAGCACAAGAAGTAGTAAGGAAATTCGACGGATCAAAAGAGATAAGGTCATATATAGGATCAGCTGGCACAGTCGGATCAACTGGCTGAACAATCTCAAAAAAAGCATTTGACCTACTCTGAAAAATAGTGGTATGACCAATCGATTGGGAAACCCACCTCAGAACCCCTTCAAGGAAGCTAACTCCTAGGGCTACCACTAATCGATATATCAAATAAGCATAAGGCAGACCCACCTTCGTACTTGTGACTCTAAAAGCACGTAGAATCTGCTGGCAAATGAACAAGGGTAAATTAATAGAATCACCATGTAACAAAGCATAAAGAAAATGAGCAATCTCTATAGGTAATGAAGAAGTGTGTGATACTGGTCACATATTCGTGCACACAATGCGCAACAGAATTTGTCGATTAGTAGGAAGAGAACTAGTGCGGATCGCACTAGGACCTCCTTTCCAACGGTGTGTTGAACATTGTCGAACAGACAAGAGAGTTTGCATGAAGGGTATCAGGTCATAGATATGGAAACAAATGGTGAACGGCCTAAGGAATATTAGCTATACTCGACACAATATCAAGAGTGATCCTAGTCGTCTTACCCCTAAAAATACCCTAAAAGTATACTCGCTAACGTCGTGAATCTTAGCAAAGAACTTGTGAACAAGAAGAATAAGAAGTGGAGTTAAATCTACAAGTAAAGGATCCCAACCTCGAGAAGTAAAAATGGCCGCTAGGTTGGGATAAAGGTCAAATAAGACTACCTCTCGCTCCACTAGAATAGGATGGAATGAAAACTAGTTCCCGAACACCTCCTGGCAGTAACGAATATAAACCGAGATCTATTATAGGACGTGGGCATACTAGATGTTTGAGGATTAGATCAGACACAGAAGTCAAGTGGTTACCAAAACAATGCAAACCCCACACTAACCACACAAACTAACCGTGTGCACAAAAATCGATGTAAACCAACACTAGAGAATTACCAACAGAGAAATTGTGCAATGCATGCACAGAGATGACACAGTGCCGTAACACCGGGACACAGTGACACTAGGGACATGAAGACGTGACATCATGATGCTATGCCTGGACTGGGAGACATGATGCCATGACATGTGCTGTGACTACATGCCATGGTGACATGATATCACCTCGCGGTGTCAACACCAACCACAATATAAAAGACACCAACACGACTAAACGATCAACTCGAGCGCAACCAAGTGTGTGAATGAAGATCGACTAAAAGATATTAAACATAAATAACATCAAAAAAATGTTATCCAAAACATGGCGTAAGTGTGTAATCCATTGAGCCAAACCGTGGTATCAACAAAAAATACCACACCCAACAACCACCACAACAACAAACCAATAACCAAATCCAACTTCCAACAACACCAAAGACCCAATAAACAAAAACACCTAAAAACGTCTAATGCATTCCAAACCAGGCAAAAACCAAATAGAAGATGCAAATGATGAAATTGAAGCAAAAACATCAAAATCCCAAAAAGAATGTGAAAATATAGAAGAAAAACAAGGCTTTCAAAATTTACCTTTAATGTATGGGAAAATGGTTGAGATGTTGAAAAAAAAATATACCAAAAGTTGGATGCCAAATGTTCAATTACTAAGCAATTGCAAGAATTTGAAATGGGTGAAAAAAGATTTGAAGAAAAATGAGAATGAAATGAGGAAATTTAGAATAAACAAATGCGTAAAGGAACGTTGAAATTAAAAAAGGCGGGCTGTTGCTCAAGCGAGAGGGGAGCGATAAGCTAGCGAGATAGCCTCTGCTTCTGTCGCTCGAGCGTCACTCAGCGATAAGCTGGCGAAATTGTTTTTGGCAAAAATAACACTAAATTTTTGAAAACTTCGAAAAATAGCTTCCTTCTTTTTTTTTTAAAACATGTACCCAACATGTAGATAAATGTAAAGATGCAAATGATGACAAGTAATGCACCATCACTAAGAAATTTTCCCACGTACTTAAATTAAGTTCAAATGGAGTAAAGTGTATATGTGGATCATATGTGTTAAATGCCACTACTTTCTCATGAACACGACTCCACAACTTAAACTTGTGAGAAATTACATACGAACATCAGTGTTAAATAAGTATTTTCCTCTACTGATGAAAGTCAAACCAATGCAATGTTAATTATGACCTAAAAATAATGCTCATTTTATTTATATCATTTTTTCTCCCCCTGAGTTATAGCATCAATCTTTTTTTTTTTTAAAAAAAAATTATTTTTATTTTTTATCATATTTCTCAATTTCACATCTTATGTACAGACCCTTTTTCATTAATCGACTAAGATGACCCCTTAATGAACTTTAGGCCGGTTAACCCAAGTCGATAGACCATAGACATCAGATTATGAGAAACCCCTCAGGCTTAATTGCGTGAGTCAACTAGGCTTCGATAAAGAGTATAAGAAATACACAATTTATTTCACTTTTCTAGGGAATTTTATTACAGCATAGGTCAACTAATATAAGGTCAATTTACGTTCAAGATCACCTTACTAATAGATGAATGCCATCCCAAATCTCACACATGTGGTTTAGACTCACTCACAAGATTATTTTGTGTGGTGTGTGGATTTTACTTGAAGACACATATACTCAGTACTTCACCTAAAACCTAACCAAGTAATGGAAATCTTTTTACAAAACAGATAAATGCATTCTTGGTCACACACGCAATATTGAAGTACATCAAGTCATGTCCAGTATCATAAAAGTTTTTTTTGGTGCAAATTAGAAAAAAAAAAAAAGATGTATGCACAAATGAATGGGCTCTGTGAAATCCACATGCATGTACCTAAGTACCTAATCTGCGAGGTACAATGACGCTCTTACTCTTAAGAGTACGATCATGGTCATGACCTCTCAGGTCACTCTTTTTAACCTAATTTTTTTTAAGTGCAGAGGTAATTTTAGTCAGCTGGGTAATCATCTCAGTTAGGTGGTTAACTTGATTTGCGAGAAAATTAACCTTGCTTGAGATATCCTTACCTTTACTTCCAGCTGTGAGTTTATAACACTTAGGTCTTGTATGTCCCGGTGCACAATAAACCTAGGTTCAAACCAACGCGGAGGTTTTCAATGATTTATAGGACTATTTATTCTACTTTGTCTAGTAGGTCTCGATCCTAAGACATTCTTGTCCTTGGATTTAGGATTAACAGTATTTCGAGCTTTGTAGGTGGTTAAGACGAATGTGGTCTTGGATGTACTAGTAGTAGTATTACTATTTTGAACGTAACACATACCATATGTATTTCAAGATCGCTTGTTAAGGATTTAACTTTGGCTTCTAAGTTCTCTTAAACAAGTTTTGACTCGCTCAATTTTTTGATAGAGTCCTGAATGTCAGCTGAGAGTCTCTCTTTCTCTATTTCAAGCCTATCAAGCTTTTTCACCGCGGCTATGTTGACCTTTTTTATTTTAAAACTTTCCTCGAACAACTTTCGATACGACTCACGGATATTTTCATCATCCTCAGAGTCTTCCTCACTCTTAGACTCCTCACTGCAACTAACATTCTCAGTCTTCTCACTTCCCTTATCAGATTCAGTCTTATCTCTAGACGTGAACGCCATATATTTTTGTTCATCCTCACCGCCAGAGGTATCACTTTGATCGCTCGAATTCGAATTTTCGTCACTCAGAGTCACTGCTAATGCCTTACCCCTTCCTTTTCCCAAATTACTCTTAAGATTAGGACATTCATTCCTTTAGTGATCAAAACTTTGACACTCATGGCATCTAACTGACTGAATTTTCTTATTAGAAGTCCTAGGGTTATTTTTCTCACGCTTATCTTTCAAGAATTTACTAGGGACATCATTTTTCTATTCTTGAGGTTTTCTCATATTCTTCATGGCCTTTTGAAATTGTCTAACAAAATAGGCAAGTTCACCATCCCTAAGTGTCTCAGCGTCAGTTGACTTACTTTCTTCTTTCCTAACGATATTTATGGCGATTAATTTAACCTTCATTGGTTGAGATATAGCGAGTTCATAGGTTTGGAGTGATTCTACGAGTTCTTCTATCTTGATAGTGTCTAAGTTCTTACTCTCTTCAATCGCGTGATCTTTGATCAAAATCTTTCCGGTAAGGATTTAAGGACTTTTCTAACGATTTTGGACTCGAGGATCTTTTCACCTGGGTTAAAACTAGAATTGACTATATCATTTAACTTCGCGTAGAATTCATCGGACAATTCATCGTTCGTCATTCTAATCTCTTTAAATCTAGAGGTTAATATATGCAGTTTCGAATTTTTAACTGTTTTAGTTCCCTCGTGTGTGGTTTCTAAGATGTTCCAAACTTCTTTAGCAGTCTCACACATCGACACTCTTCTAAACTCTTCCGCAGACACGGCCATGAACATGGCATGTAAGGCTTTGCTATTCTATTTATACTCATCTAAGTTCGTTCTAGTCCAATTAGTAATGGGAATGGGGATTACATCATTATTAATCGTAGAACTAGGTGCAGCCTAACCATTTACTACACTAAGCCGATACATTCATCAAGAGATTTTAAAAAGGCTCTCATTCTAACCTTCCAGTAGTCATAGTTGCTTTCGTAAAAAACGGAGGCACAAATAGAGCTGACTCATCTAGATAAATTTATGGGTCAATAATCGAAATAAGGCTATGATACCAATTGAAATTTACGCAGTTCGACATAAACTATACCTAGAGGGAGGTCAATAGGTGTAAATGCAAAATTAAAAAATGTAATTAATCATCAATAAGCCACTAATTAATTATCTATAGATGGTTAAGCATATAGTCCAATTACTCTGTGTTTGAATATCACAGAATATAAAAACTGTAAATAGAGCAGTAAAAAACACGTGGAATGTTCACGAAGAAACCCCAATTGGGTATAAACTCTAGGTGCTTTGCCAGTTAAAATCTACTATAAACAATCGAACTTACTGTCTGTCGGATAAGACGACGACACGAACTTTCTGACCTCTTGAGTGAAGTTAATACAGTTTTCCTGGATCGCGTACCTCGTAACAATTCCTGATTGAGATTCTGATAGCCCTTCTGATTTGCGTGCCCCTGCACTAACTCTTGACTACAATCTGATAGCCCTCCTGGATTGCGCACTCCTGCACTAGCTCCTTGACTTTAATATCAAAGTCCCACTGGATTCTCTAACCCTTAGCTTTTAGGATTCGATTATCTCCTATGGATTCTTGAAGAACCCCGTGTTCCTTAGTAAGCTTGGTAATTGGATTAACTGGAACTGATATTTTCTCTGCCAAATGTAATCAAATTAATGAAGGTTGAAGTCTCTCAATGAATTGGGAGATTAAAAGCTGAAGCTCTCAAGTTCTTTCTATATTTCAACCTTCAAATTTACGTTATGTAGTGTTCTGGTATTTATATGATAGGGTGAATGCTTGGCAACGTCGAACGACTTGTCGCTCGACCAAAGACCTGGTGACAGTCTAGCGAAAATGTTTGTATTTATGTTTCTGCCACTCAAGCGAAATCCTGATGACAATTTAGCGAAATTGCGGCATCGTTTTTTCTTCTTTTCCATTCTCGAGCCCTAGACCTAGTACAAGTCAATTTCTACTATCTGTAACTTACTCCTTGACTTTTACAACCTCAGTTTAGTCCATTTTGTTCACAGACTTGCCAATTACTTTATAAACTATCAAAACTAGAGGTGGCAATGGGTCGAGCCAAGTCGACTCGGCCCATACCCGGGCGAGCTCGGCTTGTGCTCGCACGAACTGAGCTCGTGGCTCGTCAACCACGAGCCAAGTGGGTGCTCGGCTCGTAGGCTCGTCCGGATTTTTTTTAACTATAATTTTTAAACTATTAAATTACTAAACTTAAAAATATAAATATACATAGACATTATATAATTCTTTTTAAAATATACATTTTTCAAA
>CAIGRO010222116.1:0-11115 GCA_903798355.1 Fraxinus baroniana | reverse complement strand
AGATTTGACATAAAAATAAAATAAAACCCGAGCTGGCTCGGTTCAGGCTCGGCTCGGCCCGCTAAGGCTCGGGCAGAAAGCTCGGGCCGAGCCTCATTTTTTTTTTGCCGGGCTCGGCTCGGGCCAAAAAAAACTCGGTCTAAAAAAGCTCGGGTTCGGCTCGAGCTTTTTTTTTCCGGCTCGGGCCGGCTCGTTGCCACCACTACCCCATTCTGCTTTGAACTGAAAATATCGAACCAAAATTGTCTTTTTTCCAAACCGTCAATTTGATGCCCCGACCTTTCAACAAAATACTTTTGAAATAAGTAAGACCATTTAAAACAAATTGGTATAAATTTTGATGTTTTAAATACATTTTGGAATCAAGTAGACCGTTTAAAAATTAATAATATGGAGTAATACTATTTAGCTTCATTGCAATTGCAAATGTGGCGTTGATGTGATATTATATGATAAGTGAAATTAAATAATTCATATAAGGTGTGTTTGAACACGCTTTTCCGTCTGATTTTAATTGATTTTTTTTACTGTTGAACCAATCAACAGTAAAAAAACCAATTAAGCTGCAAAATTTCTCTGTGTTGTGTCAAAACAAAACGTTTTAAAATCAATTCTCACTTTTTGACAGCTCCACCAGACAGGGCCTTAAATTTACTTTTCATTTAGTCTATCATATAGTGCAATTTAGGTTTAATTTACTTTTCACCCGGGCCCCATTTGGGGCGTCGGCTCAAGCCCAGGCGAGCCCGCCCACATATTAAAAAAAATTAAATCTTTTTGAAGAAGCTACTGTCTAGCTGCACTCGTTGCCTTTGCAGGCAGTTAGAAATAGTTGCCTTAAAAGGCAGCAAAATATTATTATTAAAAAAAAAAAACACAAAAACCCGAGCCGGCTCGACCGCTAAGGTTCGGGGTGAGCCTCATTTTTTTGGTCGGGCTTTGCTCGGCTAGACTCGTTGACATAGTTACGCTAGCGTGACTACACAGCATTATTCAATAATATAAGTAAATAACAATATAATTTTTAAATCTACTAGAACATCAGTCCAACCTAGACACTGGTCAGTCTAATAAGCTACATTCTTACAAACAACAATTGTCACATACAACAACAATCCATCGTCGTTTATAGTTGACACCAAACCCTCATGGAACTTGCGTTCACAGCCAAAACTCAAAAGCAATTTTTTTTAGCTAAAATTCTATTATTGTGGTTGTTNGCCAAAACTCAAAAGCAATTTTTTTTAGCTAAAATTCTATTATTGTGGTTGTTAATATTAATGCATCTAGTTGTTTTGAAACTTTATATTTTGTTTAATAAAGCTGCATAGTAACTTTGCATTAGCTTTTATTTTATAAAAATTAGCTAAAAAGATGGAAAAAATACTTCATCGTAAAAAACTGGGTAATTTTATTAATAACAAAATGCAATTTTCAAAACTATAGATAAACAAAACAAAATATACTTGGCAGGTAGGAACGCTGATGGTGGGGTGGACTATTCACTACTGTAATGATGAGTATATTTGGGAGCTGTGCATGGTGTTTTCCATTTCCACAACATTTTCCAAGTCCATCTGAAATATAAAATAAAATAAAATAAAAAATTTGCATGTAGCCATAATTTAATTTATAAAGCTTGGATCAGTTATGAACTTCATAAAAACGCCATAACGAAAATAGGATCTGAATACGCTGGACAAAAATGTCTTGAATTTATAAGGTAAAAATTCACTACGGCAAAGATGATGTACAAAGTCGAGGGCGATAAAAATTAATAGGGACGATACCGACGCCCCTGTTCACCATCATTGCTGTATCTCCCCCTGTTGGAGCTGCTGTCACTTCTACTACCACTCCTGCTACCGCCTTTTGGTGTTGGAGGGGTACGCGTTTGCAAGCCTGGCTGTTGTCTGCAAGCAACAGAAGAAGAAATTAGGACTCACAGGAATCCTTCTTGCTATGGGTTCATTACTAGATCAAGATAACATTATATTCTTAGCTAATGCACCAACAAAATTTGTATTAGGGTTCATGTCATGAGATTTGATGCAGTATTATATCAATGATCAGTGAATTGAAGACTCAAAAAAAAAACGCTGAGAAGGAACGTCCATACAGCCCACAAAGTCCAAAGAGAATAGAAGAGCCTGTCATCTCATGTCACCAAGTAAATCAAGAAAAAAAACCAAATTCTCAAAGGCAACTAAAATGTACCAGGACATGAAGGGTCTGTCTTCTCTACCAAAAAAAAAAAAGAACGAATTTAGTCAACAATTCCTGTCTCTTCCCCGTAACATCACATCATTTCAGATTCATAAAGACAAACCTTTTTTGCCCCCATTTTCTCATTTTTCCTCAAACTCATTTTCAACCATACATTTCATACGACCCCCACAACTTTTATCAATTTTTTAACAGCACATTTCATAAACTTTTATCAAAATATACTAAAAGTTTCGATGTATATCGAATACAGACATATCAAAAGTAATTCCTTTCATTCTCATAAACTCATTATGTACTCATATCCGATACATATCCAAACTTGGATACTCTCCGATATGCTCTTATACGTCTGGATAAGTGTTATATAATTATATTATATTTTTTCAAATTTTGATATGTATCAAATATGCATCTTTAATTATTTTTAGTTTTTTAATTATTTTCAGTACACATCGGATACATTAGGATACATGAAGTAGAGTTTTATAGGTTGTAAACTTAACTAATTATCATTAGCTATAGATTGAGAAAGACGAGTTTTTTTATTTAATAGATAACTATTATTGTTATCAGTTATTTATTAAAATATATAATATTTATTGGAAATGCAAAACTAAAATTTATTATTAATTGAAAACTAGAGTTTTTTTTATAAGAAATATACACAATCTGCGTTTTTTATGAAGAAAATTATATTTCTATTCAAAATAACTGTGGGACATTATCGGAGACCCATTTAATACTTTTGAAATTGTTGGATTGCATGAGGCTGTTAATCTATCATTAGATGAGTTAGAATTGGAAAGTATTATTTTTCAATGATAATGAAAAAGCTGTTATTGGAGATGTCGAAGAAAATGAAGTTGGGACAACTAAGGATTATATATATTTTTATTATCATGCTTCTATTTTAGTTTTTTTACATTAATGAAATTATTTTGAATTTTATATTTTTTATATCTATACACGTACCTACGTATCCTAAGTTTTTTTAAAAAGATTATATCGGCGTACTCATATCATATCGTATTCGAATTAGGTATTCGAAACCGTGCTTAGATCTACAGAGACAGATTAAAAGTAATTCCTCTCATTCTCCTGCACCTTTAATGGAGATTATTTCACCTTTTAATTTTCAGACAAACAAGCAATTTCCTCAACATAAATAGGATTCTATTATTAGAATTCTTAAATTTTTTAAACTGAACCAGGAAAGGAAAGGATGCTCACACAAAAGTGATAATAAAGAAACTGCATAGTAGCTTACAAGACATATCCAATCTGTCCATCAGGTAGAAGCATAGGCATCATGGCCATGCCAGTAGGGGTCCGTCCTCCTCCATAGACCATAGGCTGCAAGTCAGATAGAAATTGATTTACGATGCCAAAGTAAACAAAATTTAAACAGAAAACCATTTTAAATTATTGTAGGTATAGAAGAATGCAGAAGGCAAAACCAATTTTTTAATTTCGGAAATAGATTCCATGCAGTGCACAAATAATATTTTAAAAGTAAAAACATATGGTACTCCTGCGAGTAAGACTTCATGGTTAGCCATGCGTTTTCCTTCAACTAGTTAATTGGCATTCTTATAATCTTATTGTTTTAATTTAAATAGATGCCGTATTTATTTCACCCCCCATCTTCAAATTTCAACTTCAATTTAATCCAGGTAAGATTTTAATTATTAGGCCATCAGTCGAGATATATTTTTGTAATGTGATATGAAATAACAAATTCTTATGAACTGTATATCTGTATGTAAATCTGAAGAACTTATTTCTAGAATCTTATGATTCTAAAATTGGATCCAATTTTCTGACCCAAAATTATCCTAGGCAGGATCCCAATTTTAACTACCCTGAATCTATTCCTGCAAAAGGGCAAAATCCCCTCTTTTCTCTCCCTGAAAAGTGCAATCAGTACACATTAATCTAAAAAATAGCGGTAAAGGTAAAATAATAGTTCGTCCTTGATGATCTAGAAAAATATATATTCATTATTCAAGGATTTATCTTTAAAAGTAAAATGTCTTCCTGGATCTCTTGTGAAAAAGTTGGACCAAATTTCAGAATATGTATCTCTACAGGGTATCTGTGAGGATGGGGAGCGCCCAAAAACCTACTTGACGAGCTTCTTTACAACTGACTTTTAGGCGCCTCTGAGTCAAGTGTAGCAAGGGATTCTCCTAACAGAATTTTAGAGGCATAGAGGTGAAACGAAGAATGACAGGTTAACAACTGTTCCTAATGTGCGTTCTTGGCCAAACTTACCAGCTAGTTTCTCAAAATATAATAAAGGAATGGGAAAGGTCTAAAAGCATTGTTTTGGAAATACATAAATGGATGAAAGGGAATTAGGCAACAGTTGGAAGCTTTCAACAGGCATAACAACAAACAAAATTGGATGAATGGTGAAGAAAGATGCACTATCTTAGTGAACATACTGTATGTATTCAACAAACATGAGAAAAAAGTGTGACCTATTGAAGGCCAAAAATAGGGAAATCTGACTCTTCAGCTTGTGGAAACTTCTAGGTACACAATATGCCTATAAGCCTATTTAGGTAACCGAAATCTGAAATTGGTGGTACAAAAAATATATATATATATATATATTGAACGCTGTGAAAAGTTGAAGCTACACATAATAAGCCTATTAGTTTATAAGTAATAGACACTAGAACCTAATCTTATGAGAATAAGGATTAATCAGAAATATGTCAACTGTCAAGTAATTAAAATTCATTCAGATTTTGTCCAAATGATGAAGGCGAACATGTCTCGTCCATGTGATTTACCTGTGCAAAACCAGTTGCACCAAAACCACGACTAATAGCGTCATAAGCTCCACCCGCGAAACCAAAACCAACAGCAGGTGAATAAGTTGAAAGCAGGCCTGGCATTTGTATGTTTGATCCTCCATGGGACTTTAGCTCTGCCTGTGGCTTAGCAAGTGAACACTCGAGTACTTTCCCTGACAAGGAATGAACACAACCAAAATCATGCATTAGGTTTTTGTTTTTCCACAACTACACACTAAGCAAAAAAGGTCAGCAGTTTTTCCTTTCAAAAACAGTCACAGATATAAAAACAAACTACAGAAGCACTCACCATCTATTTCATATTTTTCAGTGTTTTTCAGTGCTTTCATGGCACTAGACCTATCAAAGAAATGCACAAAACCAATTCTATTATTTTCCATTCCAGGCTTTGCTGGTGGTAGGACCACTTTTGAGATCTTCCCATGACATTCAAAAATCTTCTTAAGCTGATCTTGATTTATGTCCTTTGGAAGATTCTTTACATACACCGCCTTGACCTGCAAAAATAACAGCAATAGTTAACTTCGTTTAAATCTGGAACAATTTCAACATAATACTCTAATCTGTTTATTAAGTCCTCTAATAATTCGGGAATAAAGAACTGGCATAGGACTATTTAGCATAAGTCTATATATACAGTTAAGGTAACTATTTGTACAATGTCATAAAATAAAACGTGTTCCATACTTCCATTAACAACAATATTAAAAAATTCTGGTAAACAATTGCAATTTCTGCATGTATATGTTCAACTTATGAATGCTTTTTTATAGTGAGGACAACTCCAAGTTGTCTATCGAATATCTTGTGCTTGCACAGTTTCAATATCTTTTGAAAACATAACAGCTTTTTTCTAACTTGATGATTTAAAGGCTTTGATACAGTGGAAGCTCGTGAGCTCCTCAATTAATAATTTGTATTTCATCTTGCAGAAATTCAACATACGTAGATCCTGTAAATCACATCTATCTATATATACATGAGCATCCTCACCAAATGTAGGTTATCGTTTAGCTTAAGAAGCCACCAAACCATACAAGCATACATACAAATGAAAACCATTGATCATTTAAGATGGCAATACAGCACCTTTATTGCCCTCATTATCAACTATGAGATACAAAATTAAAAAGCCAACATAGAGTAGAACCAAATATTTTCCAACCTGCGAAGCAGCTGCCGAATCAGAACTTTTAGGATCAGCCCAGCTCACAGTGGGAGCATTATTCTCGAGCTTAAATTTTGGATTCGTCATTTTCTGCCTTGAGTACTCTGCACACGCTTGATTATAGTAATCTATAAAGGCAAATCCCTTATTTTTATTAGAGGTCTTTGTGTCCTGCAATCTCAAAGATTGACATGTAGTGAAGAAAAGTTTCAAAACTTAAATTATGCAGAATATTTGAGAAAAAAAATCACTGAGATTCGTTACCTTAACCAGTTGCACAGAGGTAACACCAGGCCCAGCTTCTGTGACTGCTTTCTTCAAGTCTTCATCACTCCAGCTCTTAGGAATATTACCAATAAACAGCCGGTGCTTTGCTTGAGATGAAGAACATTTTATCTTTTTCCCCTGAGGAGAGAGAGAGAGATGAGCATATATAGGGAGAAAGAAAAAAAACTGAGAAGAAGAAACCAGTGGCAGATAAAAGGAACAATCCTCAACTAAAATGGTAAAGAAGGGTATTACCTTTAACTCAGCCTTGTTCAGCATTTCGGTGGCTTCAGATGCAAACTCAACATTTTTAAAGGTCACAAAAGCAAAGCCCTTGTTCTCACCTGAATCTTTTCCTTTCATTATTCGGACCTAGATATGAAAACAAATAATGAAATTAGAGATTTAAAAAAGGGAAAAGTAATACTCCCACAAACAGCCATAAAGTATACCTCGGCCACTTCCCCAATAGACTCACAAAAACCTCTTAAGTCTTCCTCTGTAGTATCTTGAGAAATTCCACCAATATATACTTCTGAACCATGAGGAGGAAGGTCAAGAAGTTCAACGTGCTTTTGACTCTCATCCTCATTCTCAACTTTTGATGCATTGGCAATGAGCCCTGTTTTAGTTTCACCACCATTAGCAATGTCAGCCTCTTCCTCCTCTTGTTCTTCAACTTCTTCTTCTGGTTCTTCCTCTTCTATTAACTCCTCCTCTATCTCTTCTACTTCCTCCTCTTCTTCAACTTCTTCATAATCTATTTCTTCTTCATCTATTAACTCTCCATTATTTGGGTCTCCATTAAGATCAACCCGTTCAAAAGAATCAGTCGACTTTTGGCAGTCACTTGTTTTCTCAGGTTTGACTAGCTTAGGAGCTCCTGTTGTATTTGCGTTCTCCTTTGGCATCTTATTTGGTTATATATAAGATTGCAAGGCAACTCTGAAGAAGCCAGCAGAATTCATGGGAAGAAGTATACAGTTAACACATGGTGGGCAAGAAACAAAATGAAAAGGAATTGGAACATTTTAGCCTTCATTGGCCACAGGTCACTGTATAAAAATACATGGGTTCCAACGAAACAGGTTTTGGATGAAGGACATGGAATAAAAGCTGGTTAACAGATAGAAAATGAAAGAGAACCTCAAATGATAATGCATGCTGTGTGAAGCAGGTGCATAACATCAAGAAAGTATTTCGTTCAAACATGACTTAGAATGATACCAAAGAAATTATAAGATATGAAGTTGATTTTAATTTTATGGAAAGGTGTGCACAAGCACCAAAAATATAAGGATAAGAAAAGAAATAGCATATATCACAAAGAGGATAAAGGAGGAATAGCAAGTACGAACCAAGACAATAAAAATCAATATCAGAGATAAATAATGCAGACAGAGGATTGTTGAACATGCAGAATCATTCAGAATAGTGTTAAAGAAACTGCTGTATCAGAAAGGGAGTCAAGCCACAAATAGTCCAGTCTCAGGAAATTAATTCCAGTTCCTAATAAATATACCGATCTACATGTCGTCCTGCAATATATCAACAAAAAAAAAGTAAAGAATTTAAGATACATGTTGAAATTAGAATTTCTTATTACGCACAAACTCAATTAAAAGAATCTGAGGAAATATAATGCCTCAGCAGCAGACGTTCTAGATGAATGGTGCACGTTTATAAACACGAAGCTAGAAGACCTAATGAAGCATTTATAGAAATTTTGCTAATATGACTTGAAGGCACTTCTCCTATGACTATTATTGATGGATAGTCAATATAGTCACTATAGGTACTTCTCCTATCATTAGTCAATATAGTTATCATACTTCTAGAAGTATTTTGGTCAAAAATTCATTCTTTCCATGTCATTGGAAGGGAATCACAATTCAGGTGCTGAAAATATTAAACAGATACTTCTAGAAGTATTTTGGTCAAAAATTCATTCTTTCCATGTCATTGGAAGGGACAATTCAGGTGCTGAAAATATTAAACAGACATTCAGAAAAGTACAGTACTATTATGACATGCTATCAAAGAGTGACAGAAATGGAAAAGCCGGCCATTTTCCTTCCAATATCATCCTACAGTTCAATGTCTTTGAAGGGGAGGAACAAGAAGATTCATCAAAATGCTAAACCACTATCTATAGCCCCTAACATAGCAGTGATGTGCAGTTCAACAGCGATGTAAAGTTTCCACAAAAGACCGAACTTGACTCTTACATGAGAAAGCCAGAGTGCAACCAACAAATGGGAGCAAGAAAATGCACACAAACTCCCTTTATTGAGAAAATGAGTTCCTAAACGCTCATTAATGGCAATATAGCACCCGCAACGACCAGCCGAGATTCTATATTCACCGTATGGAATTCTCATTTAATTCATTTATCACATGGGTGTAAAAGCTGAACTCAATTCTTAAATGAAAAGGGCACAAGTGCAACCAACAAATGGGAACAAGAACATGCGCAAAAATTCCTTTTCTCGAGAAAATGAGTTCCTAACTGCTCATTAATGGCAATCTAGCACCCACAATCTGAACTCCTAACCAGCCTAGATTCTATATAGGCCAAGTGGAATGCTCATTAAAGCATTAATTACAGACTTTGCAAATCACACCTCTAGGCCTCACAATGTATTTATTTTTTCTACAACCGTATCAGGATTGTGGAAGCATTAATACTAAACAGTGTTTATTAGTACATTAAGGAAATTCACTTGTCCCCTATAGCAGCATCTCATCATGGTCTGATGAAAATCAAAAAACGAAGTTTCACTCCACTAGAATGGAGCACATGCTCCACTCATTGATTTGACCTACCCTATTCAACATGCAGAGTTAACGCACTCAATTGCAGGTAATAGATCCATAATAAAAGGTGTTTGTGATTGTTCCAGAAGAAATTAAACGAGAGGTATGATAGGGCTGGGTTTGTCTTTGCGTTTTTATACAAAGGAAGTGGCTTTTTGCCGAATTTGGCTAGAAAATTTGTTTCTCTCGTCCAAAGTAATCAAGTTTTTAGCTACTTTTTTAGCGTTTCAGCTAAGCCAAAAATGCCCTTAATTGGCCAAGAGATATGTTCCCGAGAAAATCACAGTTGCCAATGCAAGATTACCATCAAGAAACAACCCTTTTGAAAAATTATATACGTATAAATTCTAGGAAGCTAGAAGATGAGAACGACAACAGTTTTGACGGAATCTTAGATCGAGGTTGTGTTGAAATTAAATCGTTCATAACAATCAAATCCAGCGCCGAAACAACGTATAAAACCGTTTCTACACAAATATATCTGAACCGATAGTACCTTCCAAGTTTGGTGATGAAGGATTGAGTCGAAATCACTGCAACGCGAGATAAAATTGGTGCCGAAGAAACCCGTAGCCGCTACTCCCCTCCTATTCCCTTACTTGAAACAGGCCTAGGTTATGAGTCACATCGGTATTTAACAAGGAAAGTGTTCTTTTGGTTATAAGGTGAAAGGGCATTTACCAGTTATTCTGAAAGGAATAATCTAGTCCATCGAGATGTCCAGTTATTCTGAAAGGAATAATCTACTTGTACATTCGGGTGTCCATCGAGGTGTTCATAATGGACACCCGACGACTCCCTATTGGAGGGAGTGCTGAAAGGAATAATCTACTTGTACATCCGGGTGTTCATCGAAATGTCCATAATGGACACCCGGCGACTCCCTATTGGAGGGAGTGGAGTCGACTCACTCATTCTGAAATACTTTGTAATTATTGTAAAATATTATGATATCAATTTGTTGAAATAATTTGATGAGTTTGAAATGAAATAAATAAAATTAAATTTGGAGAGAAAAAGTTTACTTTCAACACTTAATTTCTATAATTCAATTTTTTTTATGATGATATACTACAAATAATCAAAAAAATTATATTACACTTGGTACACAAGGAGTAATTGCTTATACATAAATCTATACATTAATTAAAATTTCTAGATACGTGAATATAAATAAATTCATCTATAATAACTCTAGATTCATATAGATTAAGATTCGTCAAATCAAAATTCATTGAGTCTAGATTAATGTGAATTTTAATTAACTGAAACTTAATAACACGAAATTCATAGATGACGGTAACTTTGTAATATTTATTATATATTGAAAAATGAAAAAGTAAGATATTATTGAAATAATTGAATTATAATATGGTTAACATCATCCAAAAAATGATTCTTATTTGATGTGATATTTAATATATTATAGATAACCCAACTTTGTGACCGAATTATAGAAATGCTTGATTAAAAAAAAATTACTTGAAAATGCATTATATGAAAAAATGATCATTCTACATCTTTCTATATATAAAAAGTGCCCAATAAACGGAATTTCTTTGTTTAACAGAAAAACTAACGAATTTCTTGATTTCATGGAAAAACTAACGGAATTTCTTGTTTTAACGGAAAATCTTTTTTCACCACCCCTTACTTTCAAAATTATAATTAAATAAAAATAAATTAATTTTTAACAATTCCTTCAAACTAAAATATCTTGGAGCTAACTTATCCGAATCGACTTTTTCTCGAATCTGATTTATGTATCTAATTACGATTTATCCAACGAGATCAATATTCATATATTTA
>CAIGRO010222102.1:0-16587 GCA_903798355.1 Fraxinus baroniana | reverse complement strand
ATTTTTTTGAAAACATGTGGTTAAAAAGTAGGAAAAAGTTTTGGGTTTAGATGCAGAATATTTTATTGTGAGAATGAGTTTGAGAAAAAAAGAATTTTATTTTAATGGTTGTCAAACAGGGGCCATATAATGAGCAAAAATCATGAAGGCCCTTTGGTTGTTCTAATTGTTAGAATTATGCATATAGATCGTTTATATAACTTGACATGAATACCTAAAATTATTAGTCCATGACTAGTGAATAAAGCTGGGCAATTTATTCTGTAAGGTCACACTATCGTCCACTTGAAGTGGAGTAAATGTTTTATCTTAACCATGAAAGTGAAGAGATACTAGTGCATATGACAAGCTATGGACTAGTGTAACTTATTTAGCTTAAGAACCATTGAATGAATTAAATTTCACTATATTATATATCTAGAGCAGGGAATGAACACGTATCCCTCATTGTATTTGAGGCATGAAAGCTTGAAATTAAAATGTGATTAACACTTGCGTAGTCAGGATTTAAGAGTATGAGAGAGAATATTGAGAACATTTGAAGATAATATTTAAATGATATGTATTTGGCCTTATCTAACAATTTAAGTTTTTAGATACAGTTGTTCAACATGATATATCAAAACAAGTAAAGGTCTGGGCTCAAGGATCACTGGCACCATTTATTAAAATTGTGGACATACAAGGCTTTAATATGAAAAAAAAAAAAAAATCTTACCTACATGTGAGGGAGCATGTTAAATATTATATTTAAATGATCTACAATTGACCTCATCTAGTGACCAGACAAGAATATATAATCATAGTGTTGAATCCATCACTCTCTAGCAATAGGCAAATGATTCCTTGGATATTTTTCACTATTCAAATAAATTTGAGCACTTTTTAATTAAATAAAATGTATATTGAATTAGTGTAGTTGTGATTAGATCACAAACCTATTATACACTTAGAGAAAAAAAATGTAACATGTTACCTTCGGAGAAAATATAAAAGGTGGGGCAAAACGGTAATTTTACTCTGTCTGATTATGAGAATTGGATGGCGATAGAACGTTGGTATGTAGATTGAACCTCTGTAGTGTTTAGTCAAATAATAAATATTATTGGGTTCCTATGTTTTTCAATAATTCAAAAGTTAGGGAGTGACTCAATATTAATAGATTGAAACCAGTTCGCAAAGAGCTTACTCTGAATTACAAGTCTATTAGGTCCCCTGAATAACTCTAATTAGCTGAGGGCGATATTGGTATAATTTTTCTATAGTAGTGTTGCAAGCATGAGACAAAAACAGGGACCGAGGACGGGGGGTCTTGTGACTGTGCAAGGGTATATAATGAACACAAGGGAGGTGACCTTCCAACCTAGTGCAAACAGTTGCCCCCTCTTTCTTTTGCACAGTGAGACCCTTGGGTGTTTGTTGAACCCAACCAAATATTGTCAAGGAAAATTGTCAACACACTTGTGCAAACAGGCGTAGGAGGATATTCAGAAAGGTTTAGTGGTTGGAGGTACAATCAGATACAAACAAGCTAAGATTCTTGTGGGCTACAAAGGCCACAATAGCGTAGTTTAAGTTTAATTATAAGGCTAAGTCAAGGTCTGTTGTTGGATTTGAACACGTGATTGGTCAAATTCTTTTAATTGCTCACATTTTCGCTCTCCTAGATCTCTCGAGTTTCATATCCAGTAACCAGAGAGCAACAAAGTAGATTATTCATAACCAGCAAGCCATCAAAGTTTCCAACAAATGTACGAGTGAGGTTTGTGTAAGATCTTATCTGACAATGATTTGCTCGTCTATCTTTTTATCTTTTATAGAATATTACAAGATATTTTAGGATACACTATATATAGAAACTAGCTATTATTTACATCGTAATGACCTAATTAGCTAAATAAATAATATTCTAATACCTCCCCTAAAATTGATGTTGATGAGTCTACAAACATCAATTTCCTAACTAGATAATTACGATGGTGGCGAGTTATGGATTTGGTGAAAATATCTGCGGCTTAGTGAGTAGTAAAAACATGGGAAGAACTATGATCTTGGAGTCATAGGCATCCTGAATATAATGACAGTTCACTTCAATATGTTTGGTACGTTCATGGAACACAGGATTGGCCGCAATCAAAATGATACTAGTATTGTCACCATGGAGAGGCGTAGGCTGTGATTGAGAGAGACCAAATTTTGCAAGAAGACCATGCGACCACACAACCTCAGAACATGCAGCGGACATAGCCAAATATTCAACCCCATGGAGGGCTTAGAAACACATTCCTGTTTCTTACATTTCCAAGAAATGAGAGCATCGCCCAGAAAGATACACCACCCAATAGAAGATCGACGAGAATCTGGACAACCCATCCAGTCAAAATCACTAGAGGCCGTGAGCTCAAGAGACGACCCTAGAGGGAAGAAGAGTCCACGATGAGAAGTCCCAATAAGATAGCGAATAATGCTACGGACAACTACCAAATGAAGATGACGAGGAACGTCCATAAACTTGCTTACAGTATGAACGGCAAAGGAAATATTCGGACGTGTGATGGTGAGATATATGAGACTACCTACCAACTTCCAATAAAGAGTCGGATTAGGAAGAATATCGCCTTCATCTTTTCGATATTTAACATTGTCAATGAGATTGAAGAATAAATATTACGAAGATTGCATATAGAGATTGCAGTTACTATAAATACCTATTTAATTGATTGTAACTTATTGTAATTAGTCTCATTACCATATTTAGGATGTACACAATTTCTATTTAATGGAAGAACCTTCAAACGGGAAAATCATTCAGCCAAACTTTGTCATGGTATCAAAGCCATACTTTTCAATAAATTATCGGTCTTGATATAACTCAACCTTTCCCGATGTGGGTTTTCTCGTGATGGTCGACGGTTGGCGGAACCCTCGACATGGTGTGCAGGCATTTGTGATTGGTTCGAAGGCATCGTGGTAGTGGCAATTTTTTGGACCGCTCTAGTGGGTGACTAGTTGGGTTGAGATATCTGTGCGACCGTATGTGATTATGCTTGGTGCCGACGATCTGCATCATTAGCTAGATTGGAGTCCAACTGGTAGGTGATTTGGGCAATTAGCTGTGGTGATTGCCTTTCTGTGGTGAAACCCGTGGAGAAGATGACATGAAGTTGGGGTCTCCAATTGAAGAATTCTTTCCATATGAAGGATTTGGGTCCCTTGCAATATTTCGTAGGTCTTGAGGAGCTTTCAAATCCAGCCGGAACTTATCTACATCATAAAAAATATTTGGAGGTGCCCTAATTTTCTAGCGCAGCAAGAAACAAGATCATGTTTCTAAATCTTACACTGAATCTGAGTATCGTGCTATGTCTTCTGCCTCTTCTGAAATCATTTGGCCACGAAGCCTTTTATCGAAGCTTGGTTGTCCTCAGCTTCGGCCTACTCCACTATATGCTGATAATATTAATGTCATTCAAATTGTTGCTAATCCTGTATTTCATGAGCGCACTAAACACATTGAAGTGGATTGTCACTCTATCTGTGAGGCTTATGATGATCACCTTATTTCCCTTCCACACATCACCACTGATGTTCAGATAGCTGACCTGTTCACTAAAGCAATGACACGACAGTGTCATCAGTTTCTTGTCGACAAATTGATACTTCTTGATCGCCCAACATCAATTTGAGGGGGGATGTTAATGAGATTGAAGAATAAAGATTACGGAGATTGCATTTACTATAAATACCTATATAATTGATAGTAAATTATTGTAATTAGCCTCATTACCATATTTAGGATGTACACAATTTCTATTTAATGAAAGAACCCTCAAACTGGAAAATCATTCAACCAAACTTTGTCAAACATTAAGTTCCAAAGACGTATCAATCGACAAGGCTTCAGACAGATCACCCTCTGAATCAAGTCTTGAATATACTTAAGTTGATTCAAGAAGATACCATACGACTTAGTATGAACCTCTAAACCAAGGAAGTAAGTTGACCAAGATCTTTCATATGAAAAACGGAGTGAAGATGTTGCCGAAGCTTCTGAATAAGATTGTGGTTAGATCCAGAATAATAATGTCATCCACATTATATACCAAGAAAAAAACAATACCAGCAGTACTCTTGTGAAAGAACGGAGCTGCATCATACTGACTCCAAGTAAAGGAGAAATCCAAAAGAGTAACGAAACTTGTCAAACCAAGCCCAAGATGCCTGCTTAAGACAATACAAAGAGCGTTTTAGCTTACATACAGAGTCAGCGGAGGGAAGGAGCATACCAGAAGGAAGTTTCATGTAAATGTCTTCCTTGAGGTCTCCATATAAAAACGCATTCTTTATATCCATTTAATGAAGAGACCAAGATCGAGAAGTAGCAAGAGATAACAAGAGGCATTCGTGGTCATTTTAACCAAGGAGCAAATGTCTCATCATAGCTGATTTCACACTCTTGACGGTTACCCAAGGTAACTAACCGAATCTTATAGTAATCAAGAGACCCATTAGAGCAAAGCTTGATCGAACATAGCCATTTACTTCCAATAGGTTTCACAGTTGGTGGACATGGTACAATGTCCTAAGTTTGATTGGCTTCAAGAGCCTCAAGTTCTGTATTCATTGCATGTTGCTAACACTCTTCTTTCTTAGCCTGTCTATAAGATGTAGGAATGGAAATCAAGTCAAGAATAGCAGACATAGAGCTATAGGAAGAGAAAACATACCCTATCTGAAGGTCGAGGAACATGAGAGGTGCGACGAAGAGTGACAGGAGGCAGGAGATCATCTGGTGAAGAATCTGATGTCGTAGGTGGAAAATCAAAGGGCTTAAGGAAACAGATGTCTGAGAAGGAAGCTCGGGAGCTGTGACTGGTGCGACATGCCTAGGAGAGTAAACGAGACCAGGCTTGTATCGAAAAAATTCTGTAGGGAAATCAAGCAATACAGAGAACACAGGGGAAGAAAACAATTTCAGAAGTGAAGAAAGATTGTTTTTAAAAACAAATACGAGAAATCCTAATCCGATGTGCTTTAGAGTCGTAACAAACATATCATTTTTTAGTCCCACCAAATCCCAAAAATGCATACTTGACAGATTGAGGTGTAAGTTTTGTCCTTTCATACGGTGGTAAATGAACAAAATAAACACAGTCAAAAGGAAGAAGATAAGAGTAAGTGGGATGATGACCAAAGAACTTATAAAATAGAGAAACATTATCAATAGTGAGAGAAGGTAATCGATTTATGAGATGAACAACGGTAGATGACGTTTCACACAAAAAACGAGAAGGAACAAAAGACTCAATGAGAAGAGCTCTAACCATGCCAACAAGATCACAATTCTTGCGTTCTTGCAGAAAAAACCTCACTTTTTGCACGAAGAAAGTAAGCCCATATGAAGCGACTATAGTCACCAATAAAGGTAACAAAGTATTTATAATGTGCATGAGATACGACAGGTTCTAAACCTCATACATCACTATGAACAATATCAAAAATATTCAAAACATGAGAACCAAAAGAAGGAAACGGTAAAACCTTGCTCTTAGCAAGTTATTACATGATGCACAATCAAGTGAGAAAGATGAAACCAAAGCAGAATTCTTATTACCAAGTAAACCAGAGTTTAACAAATGATGTAATATATTAGAGTTTGGATGCCTTAATAACTTGTGCCAATGAAAAATATCAAAAGTAGCATAATTTCAAACAATAGAAAAAAATGAAAATGGAACATGCTTCGGGAAAATAGGAAAGAAACGTCCATCCTTAGGCCCCCTCATGATCGTCCTCCGGGACACCTGATCCTGCACATGACAACCAGAAGCAAAGAAAGATACAGTACAATTGTTATCAATAAGTTGACCAACAGATAGAAGATTAGTGGATAATTTTGGAGAGATTAAAACATTTCTTATGCCAATCAAAAATATCTAACGTAGCAGAATTACAAAAAATGGGAAAAGATAAAACAGGCTTCGGTGAAATAGGAAAGAGACGCCCCTCCTTAGGCCCCCGCATGATCGTCCTCCCGGACACCTGATCCTGCAAAAGACAACCAAAAGAAGAAAAAGACAGTGCAATTGTTATCAACAAGTTGACCAACAGATATAAGATTAGTTGATAAACTAGAAAAAAGTAAAACATTAGGTAGATCTGGAAATACGTTGTCTACGGCCGAAATAGGAAGAGTATTACCATCGGCAGTGTTATAGGGAGAGGTACAGTATATGGTCTAATATTACTAAATAATTGAGTATCATGAGTCATATGACTAGCACCTGAATCTAGTAACCAAGGAGCAGTTGATGGTCTACCTGAGACACCTAATGCAAACAAAGCAGAAATAACCATTTTTTTTGGATCATCACAAGAGTGAGGGAAGGTTGGGTAGAATCATGAGAGGTTGGAACTTGAGTGGGAGCAACCGACAAAGCAAAACTTGATGCTAAAGTCGACACGGTAACAATATCTGGTCCGATTTTGCGTGGAGGACGTATAGGGCACTCTTTAATGATATGGCCAGACTTTTTGCAAGAATTACACATTTTTCTTAGACATTGAAAAGCCAAATGAACAAACCCCTTACAACTGTAATAATGAACACCAAACATATCTCGAGTTTTGAATTTTCCTTAAGCAGCATATACAATAGGAATTGTTACTTGATGATGTTCCAACGAGGTACGAGTGATAAGTCGCTGCTCCTTTCTTAGTAACTCAACCAAGCAATTATCAAAAGTTGGAAGTGATTCGCGATTCATAGGGCTAGAACGAATGGGTTCAAATTCACTTTGCAATTTCATGAGAAATTGATCCCTCTTGATGACTTCTTGTACAGCTTGAACCGCCTCCAAACTGTCGAGATAAAACCGAAGCATACATAATATCTGTGTACTCAGCCTAAAGATTAGAAAAATCAAAACAATATTCTTCAATAGACCGAGAGTCCTGAGCAAAATTTGCCAATTCAAACTCCAACTAAAGCCGTCGAGCATTGTTGCTTTAAGTTTAAATTTTTTTTCAAGTACTCCCACATAGCACAGGATGACTTGTAAGGTCAAAAATTAAGAACAATTTGAATATCAACAGATCTAATGATCCAAGCCATAAGACGAGAATCCTTAGTTTTCCAAGTAAGATATTTTTCCTTTTTCTTGATCCGGAGGGGAATACTCCCGTCAATATATTCTCATAAATCACATTTGCCTTCAACTAATAACTGAAAATGAAATGCCCAAGAAATTCTTGCCAGTAAAACGAATGCAAACAGACTCATTCTTATCAGTTGATATAATGGAATCGGATATGGTCCAACCAAAAATAATCACAATTTAGCCAAATAAAATCTGTCGAATCCAAATATTTCAGCCCAACTAATAATGTATGAAAAACAAAAACCCAAGTGTAGCTGCCCAATACTATTCAATTAATAGCCCAACAATAATCAATTAAATCCAATAGCCCAAATACAGTTATCTAACACTATTCAAATAATCGAAGCGCAAATCAAAGGCCCAACACTATAACCCAATCATTCCATCACTCACACACAGATCAACCTCAGTCCACGAAGAGAGAAGAAACCGTGTCACCTGATATCAAAGGAATCAATTGAAGGTGTAATTTCACCAACCCAACACCGAAGAGTTCTGCAACCTAACATCGAGATGCCGAAAATGTGTTGCAATCAAGAATCGACACCCGAACTAAGAAGAAAATGCGACCAACACCACTAGACGGCGCTAACTGAGAGACGCAACTCGGGACGAAGACCGAGACTAGACGACAAACTAAAAGCAACGCAAGCAAAAAATTCGAAAAATCCAGATGGTGGTTGAAAAGCGTCGATTACTATGAACTGAGAGCCAATCACCCAAAATCACAGGCACAAGTAAATTAGGGCTTTGATACCATGACAATGATTTGCGGAATGAGTTTCTCATCTATCTTCTTCTCTTTTATAGAATTTTACACGATATTTTAGGATACACTATACATGGACACTAGCTATTATTTACATTGTAATTACCTAATTAGCTAAATAAATAATATTCTAATATTCTCTTTCTAGGATAAATGTACTACCATATATTCAACAACACTTCCATTGACACCATAACTTTAGAGTGAAGAAAATTTTGTTTAAAAGTAACAAAATATGTAAACCTTTATTACAATAATTACTTCAAACCTGGGAGTTGGAACCTACATATCAGCTTTTCAATTATGAACTAAATACATGAATAAAGAATGTGACACATAACAATGAAAAGGAGAAAATCCTTTACAGAATCATTTTTTTATTAAAAATGGGAAAAAGACGATCGAGATACCCAACCAATGGATAATATAGCATTTAGATTCCCAACTTTTATATCAGACATCTAGATTCCAAACCTTTCAAGTTTGTAACACTTGGGTTTCTAGTGAACGCATTCCGTCCATTGAACAATTAAAAGGTCAAATACTGATATTTTTAATTAAAAATATATAAAAGAAAATAAATAGCAAAAAGAAAAGGGAAAGGAAAGGAAAGGAAATACATAACAAAATCATCCCCTGACAAGCTGTTAAAAACTTTCTACAACCCTTCCCACCATTTGCAACTCCCCTCAAACCCCATTTACACCCCCACCGTCGGATTCAACACCCCAAACATTCAGCATTTTCCTCCCCCCACTTACCCTTCATCTGATTATGCCTTCCCCACTCTCACCATCGTCCCATTAGTTCCTATCTCCCCTTCCAACCCACCCAATCTCCAGCCATTTCTGCCAACCTGCCTCCAACGGAAATTTCGGGGTGGAAGTGGAGTAGTTTTCTCATTTTTCTATTTATTTTTCTTATTTAATTAAAAATAAGGTATAATCAGCCTTTTAATTCTGCTTTGACTTTGGCAAATAGAAAGAAATTGTTCATTGAAAACCCAAGTGCTACAAACTTAAAAGATTGAGGATTCATATGCCAGAAAAATAAAGGTGAGGTACTCCGATGCAGAAATCCCATAGAGTGGGAACCTCTGGAAAAATTAAAGAAGCATGATTTTAATTATTTTTAAGCTACCTGAGGAGCCAAAACTTAAACAATGATTTTATTTAGAAGGCAGTAACAAGGCCAAGTTAAATGATGATTACCTTAGGAAAGAAATATCTTCTAGGCTTAGGAAAAAAATTGATCACGTTTACAATAAAAAAGTGCCTTGTTAAAAAAATTGCGTGCGAGCATCATCATTTCAATTTGTGGCATGCAATAACTAGACACTCGCCCGGTAAGAAGTCTTTTTGAATAGGTATATTGATTGAGTAAAGATAAGGATAGAGTTAGAATTAAAATATAGCCCATGTTTGATGGTCATTATTTCAAAACTCTTTTTTCTACCTACTCATTTTCAACCACATAAATTTTCCTACCTTTTAACCATACATTTTCCTAGAAATCACTATTCATAGATTGTTTTTCCCAAATAATGACATCAAACGGGGGATAATTTGAAAGTAGAGTTTTATTTAAATTATATTTAGATTTGATTTTATTAATTCAAGTATTTCGATAATTTTTAAGTTTATTAGACGTTCTTTTAATTTTAGATTAGTAGTTTAATAAAAAGAAAGCTTATTCACTGTACTATTCAACTATTGAATATGTGAATAAATGGATATCATCTTTTACCCTCAATTCTTCTCATCTACGCACTTGTTTCCTTTATTAATCTTCATTTATGGCTAGTGTAAGGTATTGTATCATCATGTTGGATCTAGATTGTGAGAATAAGATGATTGACATGTTCCAGCATTTCTTTTAGCAATAAAGGAATTTATCTAGGGAATATATCACAACCATAGAGATAATTATGACCCTTTATATTGGAAGAAAATGAAAATATCTCTCTAGACTTGATTACTGACTTATTTAGGTCTTAAATAATGATATTTTATAGTTCTTTGATTGAAATTTTACCTAATTTGTTATGTATTGTTTTTAATAGGTAAAACTCAAGATTTGATTAAAAAAATTGGAGAAAACAACCTAAAAATAGAGAAGAATGGCGAAATAGAAAGTGTGGGGACTAAATTACAACATACTCAAATGTTGTGTCATACCTCATGATAAAGATTCGATGGTGTTATTGGTCAATTGGATGAAGAAAGATTTCAAAAGGATGAAATATAATTAAAATATTATCACACATCAAGTTCCAACTGAAAAAATTATGCTTCGAATTTTCAACCTCTGATTGAGACTCATTTTGACACAGCAAACATTCGAATTGAAAAATGGTATCTAAATAAGAATTTGGCCATTTGAGTTAACTTTTCAATACACTTTGAATTTCCTCAATCGAATATTAGGAGAGAAAGATACAACGAAAATACTAAAAGATGCTCGACAACCAAATCTTGGCCTATGCAGCCGCACCTGTCTCTCAAAAGCCAATAGGTCCTCTTTATTGTTCAACCATGCGGCCACAACATATGTTTTCAAGCAGAATATTCAGTTTCCATGTTGGACCAAAACTCTACATGGAAACAATCTTGTGGCATCCTATATATTCCAAATCACGGCCAGAATGTCCCCAACTAGCATTCGACCTAATTTTGACCATATTCTACATATTTTGGAGGCAAAAAACAAGTCTAGGAAGGGAATCAAGGCGGATAACATAAGAAAGTCGAAGATTCATAACCCATTTTCAAGATTCAAGTCAAGAACGTGAATTTTTCCTCTTTCCTCTATCTTTCTTAATTCCGGGTGATGTCAATTCAATTTCTCTTGTGGAATTCAATTATAAATATGCTAGGCTAGATTTTTCTATCGTATTTGATGGATGATGAATCTTATTAATTGTTAATTTCAATTCAAGACTCGTTAATTTAGTAATTTCTCGAGTATTTGATTATTTATGCATTTATCTTGTGTTGTTTGAATGATTGGCCACCACTTTGATAACTTATTGTTTATTCGTAGTGCTGGAGGGCTTACAATATTTAGAACACTGCATATTTAACACACATACATCAGATATTAGGAATAATATTTATGGCTTGTGCAATCGTGCATAATAAATCCCGTGAATTAATGCATGTTTTTCCTACGAATTTCGACTAGGAATATGATGGGATTGTGTTAAACATAGGTTCAATATATCTTGGAAAAGAATATTGAATATAATTGGATTATCGTCATTAACACTAGAAAAATACTACTTTATACATGTCGAGAATTGGAAATAGCATTAATAGGGAGATTCAGAAATCCGATGCATTCATCTCATATCGATAAAACACTTTTAATTGCTTTCTTGGTTAGAATTAGTATAGAAAATCAAAATCAAACCTTATTTGTCATAATCTAGAAAAAATTTATAGGTTTCTTTGGATGATTATAGTACAATAGTTTCCACCCTTTGAATAGAATATTAGAGTTCAAAATAGTGTATCGTGTTACCTATCGTGATCACACATGTAGTCAATACACTTAATTAACATTGACATAGCTGGAAAATTACATATAGCATTGCCATCGAAGTCAAACATTTCGTATGTCCTCAAACTCGTAATAAAATTGACATCGCCCTCTCTTTTGTGTGACTTTAACATTAACTTTGTTGCGGTGTTATCTCAACTGCATGATACTCTGTCTTCACATTGTTTTCCAGGACCAAAAATTGACATCGCCATCTCTTTTGTGTGACTTTAACATTAACTTTGTTGCGGTGTTATCTCAACTGCATGATACTCTATCTTCACATTGTTTTCCAGAACCATTGTTTGACTGCATATTTTTCCTATCGATATTAGGTTATTGTCTACTAATTTCAAGCATATGGTGTTGCTCATCCTTTTATTGTCCATATTCCTAAATTTCACAATAAAATAGTGTATCGTGTTACCTATCGTGATCACACATGTAGTCAATACACTTAATTAACATTGACATAGCTGGAAAATTACATATAGCATTGCCATCGAAGTCAAACATTTCGTATGTCCTCAAACTCGTAACAAAATTGACATCGCCCTCTCTTTTGTGTGACTTTAACATTAACTTTGTTGCGGTGTTATCTCAACTGCATGATACTCTGTCTTCACATTGTTTTCCAGAACCATTGTTTGACTGCATATTTTTCCTATCGATATTAGGTTATTGTCTACTAATTTCAAGCATATGGTGTTGCTCATCCTTTTATTGTCCATATTCCTAAATTTCACAAGACCAAAAGAAGATTTATTTACAATCATGAAATTCTTTGACTTGCTTTTGATGTGCAATACAATCTAGGAGACACTAGTGATAAATTATGCTTAATTGCATGTCTCCTTGGTCTGATTTTTTAAACTTGACAAAAAAAATGATTTTGGATCAACATATAAAGATAATATTTTTGACTAGCCATCACACTTGAATGAAAATTATATTTTCAATATAGCATAATGGTATACTTGTTGAGATCCATTCGAGCCTTCGATGTTGCAATCATTTTTTTGCAGGCCAGTCTACAATACTAGTCCCTTGTGTTCATCAATTTGCATAACTAATTAAAGTTTTAAAGATGAATGGCAGAAGACTTTACTTTTTGGAGTTTGCTATTGGTACTTGGTTAAAAGGTGATATCGTTCCCTCGGTTGGATTATATTTTTGGGGATGATTAGCAGCTTTAGTTATCATAAAGTGATCTTTTTTTATATTTGGTTCATAAGAAAGATCGCTCCTCTTGGTACAAATTCAGTCAAATGTTGTCAAGGGTACAATACCAACACTTGGTCAAGACAAAAGATAGACTTCATTGGAGTATGAAGTTCTAGTCTTACCTCATCGAAGTCGAGTACTCTCAATCGAGGAAAAATTATGGAGATAAAAGAAGGAGGTAAAGATAAAGATAGGGTTAAAGTTAGAATTAGAATATAATTTTAAAATAGAGTTTTATTCAAAATATATCTACTTAGATTTGATTAGATTAGTCAAGTATTTTGATAATGTTTTAGTTTATTAGAAGTTCTTTTAATTTTAGATTAGTTACTCTATAAATAGAGGGTTTATTCATTGTAATAATCACCCTTGAATACATGAATAAATTGATATCTTCTTTTGTCTTCAATTTTTCTCTTGAAACGTGGGGAAAGGAAAAAAAAAAATCTTCAATTGTTCGTTGTCAAACATTTGCTCATGCATCATATATGTAGAGAAGTGGGGATTAGAAGGTATGAGAACTACTCTCCCAAAGCATTTCATAGGGGGAATAGACGATCACCTGTTGCCTATAAAATGTGAATAAACTAGAATGTTTTTTATGTTTATTTGATTTATGTACATCCTGGTGGCTGACAAAATAACTAGAAAGGGTCATGAACTAATGAAAGCCTTGAGATAACTACATAAATCTAAAATATGAATCCACGATACTCTCAATTCGGGTTATAAGGGTTGATCCGAGCCAAACTAAACTAAATTTGGGATTACTATAGCTCAACGTTGTGTATCAAGTGGAGTGTGGACACCAAGTAAAGTTAGAGATTGTCTTGTTTATCTTTCAAGCCGATCTCACACAAGATTTGCAGAGCTGAGTGCAATTGATCTTAAACACCTTATAATTTACAAAATAAAAATATCTAGATGCTACTTAATTAAGTATGAGCCAGGATACTCACAAGCTGACCTTTAAAGTCTTGGATGACACGAGTTGCCCAAACTCAAGTGGCCTAGTTCAGTTTACAGCCCAAGTTTAAACAAAAATTAAATTCTACAAATAAATTTAGGTTTCTGTGTACAGATGGAAACTCATAATCGCACTAGCTATTCTTAGAAATGAATGAATTTAACTATAATTCACACACACAAAATAACAATAATAAAATAAGAATGTAGTCTCTCAGAACAATAATCCCATTCAAGCTGCAGCAGAAATAATAATGACATAATTTTATCTCTGAAAAAATTAGAACACACCAGATAAACAAAAGAATATAACACATTTAGCAAGCTAATAAAAAAAACGCCAAAAATGAGAAATCCAATAAACACAATGAGGAAATCAGGCAAGAAAAAAATAGGGTCTTTTAACATATTTTTACCCCCATTGAACGGTGTGAGACTCGTAATCCCAGTAATCTCTAGGGCGCTGAACGTTGATGTCCGTGTAAACTCGAGCCTGCGACATAATCTGCCCTCTCTTTGTACACAGGAGCCTCTCTTAGCTTGTAATTCCTTCAATTTTTCCAAAAGTTATCAGTTTAACTCGAAGCAAATGTGATTTTTTCAAGCTTCAGTGCAAAGATGAACTGTCTTTCAGCCTTTTGCGTTGGACTAGGAGATTTTTCAAAGATTTCTTTTGAGTGGAGATTTCGTCTGCCTTTTCATTTGTATATTACGCTCGTATTTGATTTAGCCCTTGGTGCACATTTTGAGTCCAAAGTTGCCCTTTATTTTTTATTTTATTTTTTTTAAAGTGATGAAAAATATGTGATTGAAAAAGGAGAAAAAATTATTGATGTGATAAAAAATATTATTTCATTTAAAAATATGCGGTTAAAATTTAAAAATGTGTGATAGCAAAAAATTCCGTCCCGCCCCCAATGAGACGAAAAAAACCCGACTGGGAGGGGATCTCTGTCCCGCCTCGTGTCACGGAATAGGGGTGCCCCGCCTCGTGTCCGTCCCGTGAAGAATAAAAAAAAATAACTATAAATTAAAAAAATTAGTTAATTGAATTTTTTTTTAAATAATAATAATAATAATAAAATAAACGGGACAGGCCAGAGCCCCCAGGTGCCCCGTCCCATTACCATCTTTATTGAAAATAAGTAGAATAATGAGAATAAAAAAATAATATGGTTCAAACATGACTTAGCTTTAAAAAAAAGGTTGAACTTCAGATTTTATGAATCCAAATTATATTATTTTTTTCAAAATTAAAATAAAAAATGATTTGTAATTAAACTAAACCAAGCTATATTGGCCCAACATTTAAATATTGTAACTCACTCTCATCCTCGTATTTTAAAATTCATTTTTTTCTAAAATTTACTCACATTCTTTTAATAAAATAATTTTGCATGTAACTCTTAAATTTTCACTTACTTTTTAACTTCAAATTTTCCACAAAAATCACTTTTTACAAAAATCTATTCTTCAAAAATAGGACTCAAACATGAGCTAGTTATACATTTATTTGATCCATAAAATTAAGAATAATTTTAAGTTAGTTCTTAAATTTTATTTTAATTCAAATTAGTCAATAAAGTTTCCTAACCCAATATGATCACTATAGATTAGATTAAGAGTTAAATCCAATATATAAGTTGTTAAGAGTTAACACTAATGTGTACTAACCCACTCCTGTTTGGCAACTATAAAAACGAAACTCCTTTTTTTTTTTCAAAGTTATTTTCAACCATAAAATCTCAAAATAAAATATTCTATAAATAAACCCAAGTTTTTTTCTATTTTTAGTCACACATTCTCCAAAAAAAAAAAAAAAAAGAGTAATATTTCAAGACTAATTTTCATCAAAAAAATATTTATTTTAATAGTTGTCAAACATGGGGCTAAACACTTTCATTTACATGAAAGCAGGATCGATGGAGCCCAAAACATATTTTACTTTTCATGAATTGTACTCCTTATTCAAATTTGACTCTAATTTCTATAGTCGACTAAACCCCTGTTTGATGCAATTTTGTAGTCAATAATGCATTATTTTTTATGTGATGAGGAATATATTGTTGAAAAAGAAAGAAAAGTTATTGATGTGATAAAAATATTATTTTATTGAAAAATGTGTAATTGAAAATAAGTTGAAGAAAGAGAATGAAAAAAATAATGTCACTCAAACTGGGGCTAAAATGAACTTTGGAGTTTCATCATCCTTCTTTTAGCATGTCTAAGGCTTGTTCGGCAATGAGATTCATAATTTCATATACAGTACATAGTGGGGTTGATATTGTACTTGTAGGATTCGATGTTAAAACAGAATAACCATATTCAAAACTTGAGATAAAATAAAATAATTATTGACTGATTTTGAACTAAATTAATTCTAAGGATCTAAATATGCTTTAACCTGTTGTAATTGTTTGAGGGATTTATTGGAGAGCAGTGCTACTGTAATAGAGTTATCACTCTATCACTTATGTGGCGCCCGACTATTGGTTGGGCGGCCATTTAAAGTGACGGGGTTGTCACGACCTTGCCACTTATGTGGCCTGTCACTTTAGATTTCTTCTTTACTGGAATCTAAAAGTAGGTCCCACCTAGATACGGTGTCTACATATGTATCAAATTAGTTGGAATTGTTTGGGGGTAATTATTTGGGAGATTTTAAGGTTCCAACTAATGTGCCAGTACAGTTAGCAATTGTACAGGATGGCGAGTCGGTGGTATGTAAACAACCCGTTTGTTTTCCATTTCTATAATAAGATTGCATAGATTGATGAAGAATATGTAGTTAAAAAAGGAAAAAATTTAGATTTACGTGTAATATTATTTTATTGAAGAATGTGTAATTGAAAAGAAGGAAGAGAAAAATGTATTTTCAAAAAAGTAGAAATTACACCACACCAGGTGTTTAGTTTTAGCTTTTAAAAA
>CAIGRO010222097.1:0-11816 GCA_903798355.1 Fraxinus baroniana | reverse complement strand
TTTAATCTCTACTGAACACACCATTTATAAAGTTATGTTTTGCTTATTAAAATAGGTTAATATTTAAAGATTTGAACAGAAGTATTTATCGTGAGTAATTGATAGGTTAACGAAAAATTAACATAATTTTTATCAACTAGAACTATAATAATCTTTCTCGATCATAAGCAAATCTAATCACATAGTATTGAACTTAGCGTGAATAGATTAATGGAAAAGCGCATACTTCATCCACCGTTTTATGATATCGGTAATTTACCCTCACAAGCAACTTTCATACAATACGGGCTCTCTCAATTCATATGTACATATCTTCCTTTTGAGATTAAGTGTGTTAACATTCTAAGCTTTACTCTTCATTCACCACGTCTCATAAGCTAAAACTAGCTATTATTTTTTAAGATTGAGGAGCAACTCATATAGAGAGAAGACATGTTGGGGGACCAATAATGTAATTTTCTCTCCATATAAGCCACATACATTGTCAAGCGAAAAATGATAAAGAAAAGTACAGAGATATTAGCCTGCGAACTTGAGGAGAGAGAAGGGAAGTCTCTGCAAAAGAGCTTTTGACTCTCTCTCTCTCTCTTCCCATGGCGGATTAACACTTTGAATCCAACATTTCGTGTTCTTATTGCTCTTGATTCAATAAAGGGTTTTTGGACCAAAATTTTCGCCCCATATTCAGCCATACGTTTAAGGTAGTGTTTTTTCTTCTTTTTATTTGTTCAAGCATTTTTTAATGTTGTTGGCTTCATTACTTGATTCACATTATTAATTAAAAAATCGAATTTTTTTTGGAATTTTCTTATTATTTTACAAAACAAATTATAGAATCTTCCATAGTTCTTGGAGATTCCTGTAAAAAGATCTAGAGCCCCATAAAGAAGTGATTTTTATATTTTCCTCTGTGGAATCTTCTCACGTCTAGAAATAATTAGAGATAATGCTTAGATATGAAATTTTTCCTTGTGGTGTTATAAATATAAAGAATTTCGCCATCTGGGTTGTTGATATGATTTGTGGTTCAGGGCATATTTCGTAAGGCGAAAATCAAGTTTAGATATTTTTGAATAATGGGAAATTGCTGTGTAACCCCTGCTGTTTTTTCTGACAAGAAGAAAAAGAAGAATAAACCAAACCCATTTTCAGCAGATTGTAGTGTAAATCATGGACCTGGGGGTTCAAACAAGCTTATTGTATTGAAAGATCCCACGGGTCGCAAAATCAAAGAGAGATATGATCTTGGCCGGGAGCTGGGTGGAGGCGAATTTGGGGTTACATGTTTGTGTTCTGATGTGAAGTCTAATGAGAAATTTGCGTGCAAGACAATATCGAAGAAAAAGCTCAAGACTGCAGTTGATATTGAGGATGTGAGGAGAGAGGTTCAGATCATGAAGCATTTGCCTAAACACCCAAATATTGTGACCTTGAATGATACTTATGAGGACGACGATGCAGTGCACATTGTGATGGAACTATGTGAAGGTGGTGAATTATTTGATCGAATTGTGGCGAGGGGACATTATACTGAGAGGGCAGCTGCAGTTGTTATGAAAACCATTGTGGAAGTTGTTCAGGTAAATTTATGAGTATCTTGTTATTTTCTTGGGTCGACGAAGATTTTAATTATGTCTATAATGTATCAGATACCATTTCGTAAGTTTGGTCATTTTTCTTAGACTTGGACACTTGCTAACTGAATACATTGTTCAGTATATTTTGATTGTATGTAACTTTAGAAAAACTTAAAGAAAGTGAAACTTGGGAAAAACTTGAGATATTATTTATGTTTCAACTTATATAGTTAACTTACTAAACCACTAAAATACGAACAAGCCAACTTTTATAAGCTATTTGAACGGTTTGAGGAATTTAAAACACAGAAAAGAAGTTAAACATTGTACGATACCTATTGAATTTGTGTCATACAAAGAAATAAATGAAATAATAAGAGGAGAAATCAAAGTTAAAGAAGTCAACCGAAGATAAAATGAACAAAGGGGAAGTACAATTCAAAGGTTAGCATTGCTTTTTTTTTTTCCCAGTATATATATGGCTTGATATATCACACAGAGTCAAATGAAGAAAGAGAAAGATTGGTCAATGGTCATTATTCCTTCACAAATGTGAGAATTCCTTGCGCCCAATAGAATTTGATTTTGAGACCGAGCTGACTTTGGATTCTTCAACCTCTCTGTCTTGTGTGTTATGGATGATCTTCTTTATTTTCTTTACTATCGAAATTACTGCTAAATAAAGTTGATTGTCTCGTATTTGTTCTGTTTATAGTAATCCGTGGTTTTTTGTGCCGCTATTGTAATGTAGATGTGCCACATTCAAGGAGTGATGCATCGTGATCTCAAACCGGAGAATTTTCTTTTTTCCAATAAGAAAGAAACGGCACCCCTAAAAGCAATTGATTTTGGTTTGTCAGTTTTCTTTAAACCTGGTATGGTAATTTTTCAACCAAATTTCAGCCTTATTGATCTCTGCCTTTAGTTGTATAATTTGGGATTATCTATGTTTAAGTTTGTTTCTGAATATTCTCAGGGGAGTGCTTTAATGAAATTGTGGGAAGTCCTTATTACATGGCTCCCGAGGTTTTAAAACGCAACTATGGGCCAGAGATTGACGTGTGGAGTGCTGGAGTTATCCTTTATATTCTTATATGTGGTGTTCCGCCTTTCTGGGCAGGTTTGCTTGTTTACTTACAATAGTTGTAGTAATTGCAGCCTTTACTTCTGTCATGTCTAGAGACAAGCATGAGTATAGTTTGGATTTATAGCATTTTTGATAAGCTTAAAAGCATTTGTTTGGCACACCTTATTTGAAAATCAATTTTTTCTTACATTCATTTTCAACCATACATTCTCCCAATAAATAATTTTGTAAGTGGACACGTAACTTTTTCCTACTTTGTAATGGCACATACTCCATAAAAAAATAAAAAATAAAAAAATCATTTTCACTTCAAATAATTTCTCCCAAACCAACACTAAGTTTACTTATAAGTAAATAAGTAAATCTAAAACAAAAGAAGAAAAAACGAGTTAACCAAACAAATGCTTGCCAAACATCCTTTTTATGTCAATAAGTTAAAAGTACTTTTGTAAAAAGAGGTAACAAAGGAAAGTAACTTTTACTTTTTGTTTAGCACATATGAACATGCTCTTAGCCTATGTTTGAGTAATATTATAAACAGTTTATAATTGGTTGAACAACTTTACATCCACATAGTTCATTTAACCCACAATTACTACCCATTATCATCCGCCATTCTGTCTAATTATAATTTAAACCATTATAAACAACTCCCAAACATGCTCTCTATAGCTTATAGATGTGACAGAGAAAAAATGAAGTTGCTGGAGTATGGTGTTGCTTAATTCATCGTATATTTCCCATCTCACGTGCATAGATACAAATGATATCAGTCCACATATTAAATTTTTGTGCAGACTTCTTACATGTATTTTAATTGTGCAGAAACCGAGCAAGGAGTAGCCCAAGCAATTATTCGATCTGTTGTTGATTTCAAGAGAGACCCATGGCCTAAAGTATCCGAAAATGTGAAGGATCTTGTGAGGAAAATGCTCGACCCGGATCCAAGTCGGCGTTTCACAGCGCAGCAAGTGCTTGGTAATATTTGCTTACATCAGTGTTGTATGTCATTGTGAATTGATGCTTATAATGAGGAGAGAAACTAGAATATGTTGTAATGGGCTATTTGCATATTCCAATACAGAGCATCCCTGGTTACAGAATGCGAAGAAGGCTCCGAATGTTTCTCTGGGTGAGACTGTGAAAGCAAGGCTCAAACAATTTTCCGTGATGAACAAACTCAAAAAAAGAGCTTTAAGGGTACTTATATAGTTCACTACATGCATTTATGATAATACCCTGTACCCCACATTCCGTGCGTGTGCACACACACCCCAGAAAAAATAAATTAAATGAATGGGGAAATGGCACTGTTGGTCTTTAATTTAATGACCGAGTAGCAAGTGCTTTTGGTTCCTAATCTGTTAATATAATTGCATAATTGGTCCCCATAGATGAAAACCATACAACTCTCCATTAAATTTTCACGTGCCCCTGTGAAAACATGCGCTGTGGTATGAATTTCTGGGCACCAGTCTCCCCTGTGAAAACATGCTGTGGTATGAATTTCTGGGCACCAGTCTTAGTTGGAAGACAGTATCTAGTTTCATAGAGTCGAACATGTGAGGGCCACTTGACAATTTAACATCGATTTGGACGGTTTCTATCCTTGGAAGACTAATTTTGCACTAAAATGAAAGATTGGGCTCCTACTGGCTCCTTTTTAAAAGGCTAGGTACCAATTCTAATTTGCCCAAAAAGAATTGGAAAGAAAATGAAAAGAAAACCACATCAACATGATCCCTTTTTTCATATTTGTGCCTTAAAATGTTACACGCACAGGTGGTGGCTGAGCATTTAACTGTGGAAGAAGTGGCCGGAATAAAGGAAGCATTTGGCATGATGGACGCTGGAAATACAGGTAAAATCAACCTCGAAGAACTTAAAACTGGTTTGCAAATGCTTGGCCATCAGATACCTGATGCAGATCTTCAGATTCTCATGGAAGCTGTAAGCATAATCATATTCTACTCATTTTTGTCTCTCTTTTAAACTTTATTACTTTTTTTATGGTAACTCAGTTGAAGGGAGCCTTCAAAAATATGAAGTTACTTTTTGTAAGTAACCTTTTTTGCCGGAAATGTTTGCACTTGTCTGGGTTACTTTCAACCGTAATTTTCTTTATCTTATTTCTTATTTGTCGCATATTAGGGTAAAATGGTCAGACATTTCTTTTCCTTATTGTGCTTGTAATTTGTTTTATTAATAAAGCACATGTCTGGTTTTACAGGCTGATATTGATGGAGATGGAACTTTGAATTGCGAGGAATTTGTGGCTGTTTTGGTTCATCTTAGGAAAATGGCGAATGATGAACACCTACACAAAGCTTTTGCCTTCTTTGATCAGAATGGAAGTGGTTATATAGAGATTGAAGAGTTGAGGGATGCTTTGAGTGATGCAGATGGTGCCAATAATGAGGAAGTTATCAGCGCTATCATGCATGACGTTGACATAGATAAGGTCAGTTTTGAGATTCACAAATAAAAAGGCATATACTGATGCATGCACGGACTTCTAATCCTCGAGTCTTATTTGAACTTTTAATGCCTTGGAGGGTGAGATATATGCAGTGTTCTAAAAGGTGGGGCCTAAGCATGAGACACCCTGCATATGGAAAAGGCATGGAAAAAGGCGATCAACTCTATTTTTGACCGCCTCTCAAGGCAGTCCCTTTTTACTTTTAAAGTTAAATAAACTATTGAATAAAAGGAATAAATTATTAATGATCTTATTAAAATGAGTAAAACAATTGCCTTATTAAAATAATTATTAATTTTTGTAGAACGATTGAAATAGGAAAAAACCTTAGTACACCTAGGCATGCCTATGCTCGTAAGTCGTAAGGCTCGACCTTGCCGCATTGCCATGCCCAATGCCTTTAAGAACCTTGATATTATGAATCCTAAATATTCCAGGGAACTTTAAGCCATGCTTTGTAAGATGAACAAGATTGTATTGGATAGTATTAAAAAGAAAAAGAAATCAAAATCTCGTCCACTGGACTGCCCGATTCTCACTTTGAGCTCCTATAATGAATTTTTAGCTGTCAGTTTTTTGTTCTTATGTTTCTGAACCAGCTTATTTTTCATATATGTTCTTGTTTTATTTCCTCCCTTTTCTGTTGCCTCTTCCAACTTTTATATCATCACATCTATTCGAAAATTTCATCGTTCCCTGTATCATTTTCAACTTATATCAATTAGATTCCCATTCTGTATATGGCACTTGATGCTATCTAGGAACGTCATCCTGATATTCTTTTTTGTTTGACGAGCATGTATGGCTGAGCTTAAATTTTTACCTATAAGCCAGTAAGTATGTCTTCAAATTTTATTTATTTATTATTGATCAAAGTTGAAAATAAGTTAGTTCTTTGTTTCAGCAGTAAGGTAAAAGTTAGTTCAATATAAGTAGCTAATCCAAACATGTTTCTCTTTTTAAAACTTATCTAAACATGCTTTTCAATAACGTTAATCTTTCTTTTTTCTTATTCTCTTTCTTCGTTAGTTATTTGTTTTCTTTATCGTAAAGGATCTCTATTTCATTCTGCTGACATGTGTAGGACGGACGCATAAGTTATGAAGAATTTGCTGCAATGATGAAGGCCGGAACAGATTGGCGAAAAGCATCTAGACAATATTCTCGAGAACGATTCAACAGCCTCAGCTTAAACTTAACGAGGGATGGCTCTCTATTGTTATCCAACGAGGGTAGATGAACACATTATAAAAGCTTTATGGAAAAGAAAAAAGGCATCTATGGGGCATCGATTTTTTATTTAGTCAAAGAAATTCTTTATTCTTTTCTTGATTTCACGTCACCACGGGTTTTTTTGGGTCGGGCTGGGGAATTAAATATCTTCTCGAAGGGTCTTTTTTTTTTTTTTTAAAGAGAGGAAATGCTGATCTGGTTATTTGTGTTGTAAATATGCCAAATAGGGTTGGATGTCCACTCTAGTGGAGAAAATTTATGAAGCATCCTGTTTGTGTTCATATGAGAGCGTGCGGTCGTTGTCATCTCAATGCCTTCGGAAATTGGGTGGTATTTATGTCTGTGCAGTTGAAATTAATCTTTAACTTTGATGGAATAGAAATAGGAATTTATAAGTTATGCTTTATATATACATTTATATTATACGCTTATTAAAAAACATTATAATTTTAACCACAAATTCTTAGAATTACTTCACGAAAAATTAAAATCAAATGCATCTTAGAGTGTGTTTGGTAGAGATTAAAATTGGATTTAAATTGACAACGAGTGTGATGCTATATTTTCAATTTTAGAGTGCGTTTGGTGCACAATAAAATGAAAGAATGTATTTTTTTGAAGTGATATAATGAGAAATACGTGATTGAAAAAAAAAAAAAGGAAAAATTTTTTTGAAGTGATGTTATGAGAAATATGTGGTTGAAAAAGGAGGAAAAGTTATTGATGTGATGGAAAATATTATTTTATTGAAGAATGTGTGGTTGAAAATGAGTAGAAGAATGAAAATGAAAAAAAATAATGTGGGACAAACTGTGGCTTAATTGAATTATAATTGGATCCCCTTAACATGTTATATCTAACACTTCTAGTCAAATATTATAATACTATATTCTTAAATACAACAATATATAATATAAGTTTATGGTACAAATAGCATTATATATTTTGTAATATCCACTATTTTTTTAACCATAAACTTTGACAAACATAAGATTATTTTCTCTAAATAATTAAATAATGATTTATTTATTGTTTTCGCGTTTCAAAATTTGTTGACCCACTCGTAACATTCCTTTGCGTCTAGGTTCAATGTATCAAAACTTTCAAAGGCAAGTCCGTGTCTACAGCAAGTGATATTCACGCTCCTTGTTTTTTTTAACACTGGGGTGTCTTTGAGCAACATTATTTTGGAAGAAGTATTCTAAAATGATAAATTGATGGAGAATATGTTGTTGAAAAAGAAAAAAAAATTATTGATGTAATGAAAATTAAAATTATTTTATTAAGAATTTGTAGTTGAAAATGAGTAGAAGAATGAAAATGAAAATTTTAATGTGTATCAAACATGAGCTTGATAATTGACATCTTAATGGGAAAATTGCGGTAACGATTCCTAACATTTTCAATTTTATAGGCTTATTAAGAAAAGTGAGTCAATTTTATAGACTTATCAAGAAAAGTGAATCTTTACCGAATTGAATGGGGGTAAAATGATAATTATTTTATTTAATCCCACAAAACAGTGAAAATAAGGGAAAATTGCAGCAGTGGTTTCTAACATTTTCAATTGTTTTGGACTTTTCCATACCATTCAATTTGTTCAAGCAAAATGTCCCTAACCTTTCATAAACATGCACCTGAAATCTAATTAGATGGAAACCATCCATTTGATCGTTAGTTGATCCAAAAAGTAGATTTTGATTGAAGTGAAAGGAGTAAAATAATAACATTTTTATTTAATCACATAAAACAATTAGAATAGAGGATAATTGTAACAGCGGTCCCAAACCTTTGAGTTTTTAACACATTTTATCTTAACCTTCATTTTGTGTCAATCACAATCCTTAACCTTTTAAAAATTAGCACATGAGGTCCAAATGAATATTTTTGTTAATTTGACTGTTAGTTAACCCATAAATTTGACTTTTATTAAATTTCACTTATTTTTTAGGGTAAAATGGTAACTTTACATTTTATACATAAAAAAGGTCAAAAAAATTAAATTAAAAAGGAAAAATAAGAAGAACACGTATAAACCAATCATGTATTCATGTTCCCTATGCCCACCCCACCCCGACTTGGCCCGCCCCACCAATCAAAATCGAAAAATTGTCTCCTTACATTCGTCTGCCACCGACCCACACCACCATCACAGCTCCCCTCACCCAAACCAACCACCATAATTAGATAATCACATGGAAGGGACTTCAAGAGACCCGAGTGGTGGTCAGTAATCTAACGCGAGTAAGGGAAAATTGCAACTTTTCAATTTCGATTTTAACACAACAATGGCAAAAGTTCGAAGCAATTTCACTTGTTTTGTCATTATTTTTTTTTTTCCTATTCAATCTCAAAATTTTTGCCATTTTTTGCTGTGAATTCATGGTGGCTACCGCTAGCCAAAGCTACTGTCGTTTTGCTCAAATTTTCGATTTCCATTTTGATGATGCTGATGGAGGTTTGAGGTGTGTTGATGGAGAATTTGATGATGTTGATGGGTGATGGCTGAAGGCATGGGATTTGGGCGGTGGTTTTAGTCGATGGTTTTGAGGGGTGGTTGAAGGCAGGGGAATGGTAGCGGCTTTGGTCGATAGTTGAAGGCATGGGATGAGGGAGAAATAGAAAGATTCATTTTTTCAGCAAAAGTAGAATTGACTTGGACCAAATAATATGAGAAAATAGGTTTGTTGGAGCGTAGAGGAGGGAAGAATTAGGGAGGAGATATTGGGGGGAACAACGATAAGATCGGTGGAGCAGGATAGTGGTGGCGGGGGAGAAATTCCCCCACCCGGTTACCAGTTTAAGGCGGGACGAGGCGAGGCAGGTACCAACCCGTTTGATTTTTTATTTTTTTTTTTATTTTTGATAATTCATTTTTAGTGCCCTTATTCATTAGATTTAGGCAAATAATTTTAATTTTCATTTACTATTAGAACTAATGAAAATTTTCATTTAAAGTATTAAATTTTTTTTACAAAAATTAAACGGGACGGAGCTCCCGTTACCAATCCCCGCCCTGGGGCAAAATTTTTCGCCCTGTCCTCGTCCCGCATACTCGATTAAGCGGATCCTGCGGGTATCGGGTTTGTCGGGTTTTTTTTGACATCTCTAGTTTCAATTTAAGAAAAGGTATGGCGTGCGTAGGTGAAGATGAATAGTGATTGGGTTTTTGTTTTTTATTTTTTATTTCTAATTCAAAGTTATCATTTTATCCTTTAAAATTGTTTAGATTTGATCAAAGTCAAATTTATTGGATCAATTAATGATCAAACTAACAGAAATCATTCATTTAAGCCATATGTGCTAATTTTTGAAATGTTTGAAACTAAGTGGTATAAAGTGAAGATTAAAGTAAAGTATGCAAAAACTCAAATGTTTGAGACCATTGGTGCAATTATCCCTTAAAATAACAAATATAAAAATAAAAGAAAATAAAAATATTCCTCCCCTCCTTCACCCCATCCCACCCCCACCAATACGCCCAAACCAAAAATCAAAGCCACCACCACACACTGCCACGACCACCACAACTTTCCCAAGCTTTAACGAAGCTTTTCTCACTGCAATTATCTTTGTTTGGGATTGCCACCACAGTTGCAATTATCCTTGTTTTGAATAAATAGGACCTCCAACAACGTTGTAATTATCCCCGTTTGGGACCGCCACCACGGTCGCTACACGTTTCACCATAGTCGCAACATATCTCAACAAAATAAAGCACCACCATCCACCAAATTCCCACCCACTATTTTTCTCCTTCGCCATTTGGACACTAGACTTGGGACTACGACAACCTTCAATTCAAATTTATACAACACTATTTGTGGAAAATCTCACATGCCCATTTAAAAGTGAAATCTGATTAATGGTGCTCAAGCTCCATTTAAAAAAGGAAATTGAGTAGTCAAACACAGCCAAGCCTCGCTGCCGTTTGGTTACTCGATTGATATGGTGTTTTTGGTGCAATCTTGCTATGAAATACAAGAAATTTACCAAATCCAATCTTAGCCCACTTAATATTAAACAAATTAATGTGAATTTTCTCTCCCAGAAATTGGTTTTTCCAGCAACTGAAATGAAGGTGATCAAAATCGATTGGTTTTGGCAGGAGTGGTGGTGGTTTATGGCACAACTTGTAGGGATGGGCAAAACAACTTGAAAAACTAATCAAACCGAATCGGGTTGGTTTGTGTTGGTTTGAACCAAAGAAATCTGTTTGGTTCGATTAATTCTAACTATTAAAAAGTAGGGTTGAATTGGTTGCAGTTTAAACAACAAAATCGTCAATTAACCGATCCAACCCTCCAATACATTTTAAAATTTTTTTTTCATTCTAAACTTCATATTTATTAAACTTAAAATAAAATAAAAAACATAAAATATCTCAAATAATTTGTTTACCATCTATATTTTTCTACCAAAACTCCAAATTTCAAAATAAAAGAAAAGAAAAGCTAGGAGAATAATCGTTTATTGTAAACTCCAAATTTAGATTGTAACATTGCCTTTTATTTTGATGTAATTGGTTATTGGTAACTACCGGCTATATAGGATGATTAGAAAAATCAACAATTTACCATTATATTATTTATATTATAAATACGTACTCTGCAAGCAAAAAAAAAAATTATACATAGGCAAACAATTTTTTAACTCAAAATACGTAGGCAAAGTTTTTAACTCGACAAATATTCTTGATTTGGTTTGGTTCGATTTCAACAACTGGATTGGGTTGGGATATATCCAAACCAACCAAGTTGGTTTCAGTTTTGATCCAATTCGAACCGTGCATAGGCCTAGCGACTCGTGTGAAATGGATGGCTGTGATTGGTCGACTAATCGACGATGATGCCAATGTTGTCGTTGGTTGGGAAAGGGAGGGGGAGGGGGTCTTGAAGGAGAGAACCCCTTTTATTTTATTAATTTATTTTCTTGTTTATTTATTTAATGTGGTAATTGTAAAGTTATCATTTTACTCATTTTAATTTGGTTAAAATTGGTTAAGGTTCATTTATTTGGTCAACTAAAGGTCAAATGGATGATTTCTATCCCATGGACTCCATGTGCATATTTATGAAATGTTAAAGACCTTCGTTGGCATAAATTGAATATTAGGGTAAAGTATAAAAATTAAAAAGGTTAGGGACCACTGCTGTAATTTTCACTATTTGCCACATAAGCCTCCCATGCTTTTTAATTGTCTTTTTTAGCACCCACCCTCCCCAGCTTCGGTACCCACCCTATATTCTCCACAAATATCTGAGACAAATCAAAAGTTTATTAATAAAATATTAGAGAAAATTATATATTTCTTTAAATATCGATAACTCGAGCTTAACTAGTTGGAAAATATTTTTTTCGAGCCGAACATACTTTATTTAACGTGAACTTTAAAACGAGATCAATATCGATATACTTTTGACATCTTTAAAAATACTTA
>CAIGRO010222083.1:0-16906 GCA_903798355.1 Fraxinus baroniana | reverse complement strand
ATAAATACAAATTTTATTTAATTAAAGAAATATTTATAAAAACAAAAAATAAATCACAGAAAACGATAGTTAATAATTAAATACAGAATAAAAATATTTTTTAATATTCGAAATATTAAATTGTTAGTAAAATAAAAAAAACACGTGGGCTTAGTCTAGGCCAAAACAGCTGGTCCACACTGTAATAGTCGGCCCAAATGCCGGCTGTTAATTGTTAACAATTGGTCGACTATTTAATAATCGACAGACTATTAATGCAGATCAGACAGCTCCCATCGTCGCAATAGCCATTTTCGTCGATGGAGAGCTCAATAATGTGCTAGTAACATCGAAAGACACCAAAATTTCTCTACAATCAATAATACTCAAGCTGATCTACCTATATATGAACAAATAATCTAAAAAACATGTAAAAATCATTCGAATTCTTTATATGAAAAACTCGATTTTAATCACAAAATCTAATCTTCTATTTCGTCGATGAGGATGTCGTCTTTGTGGTTCTTGGCGCCGATGACTTGATTGTCTATTTCGTCGATTGCTTTGGGACGATCGACAATTTTGGTAGTCGGTTTGGGACGATTTCCGGCTGTGAGAGTTTTACTTTTCTCCAAGTGGGGGTATTTTTGCCTTTTTGTTGTGTAAAGTTATATTTTAACTTTTTCGTTTTTTAATTCTATTTATTGGTCAAATGCCAAAGTGGAAATATGGGGTTGTCAATAGGCTCTTTCCACATATTTTCTCTATTGGCATTGAGTGACCTTCATGACCCCTAATTAGAATAATGCTAATACTATTTATTATTACAATGATTAAATGCAACAATTTAAATGAAATAATGAATTTGACAATTTAATTTTAATGAGAGAACATGGGAGGAGACGTTGTCTCTCATATCATCGATTTTCTATTATTTCGATGATAAATAGTATTGGAACTCTGAGCTGGATATAGGGACGCAACTGGAAAACCGCAAGGAGCTGAAGCTATTGGGAGTTGAAACTGAAACTGATAATTAGTTAGTTAGTTTGATAGTTATGGTAGTTAGTCCACATGTCATTTTTGTATTAGTCCTTGTAATCAGATTGTTAGATAAATTTGTATTTATATTCCATTGTAAAGTTCATTTCAGAGATGAAATAAAATTTCCTTTCGTTTCCTCTAATATGGTATCAGAGCACTATTTTTCCAATCCCATGTACCTATTAAATTCTGGGGAGATTTGTACTTATAGCCACATTTATGATCAATAGATTATAGAACACCTTCACATATCCTTCACAACAACACTCCTTACTCACTTCTTCATAATTCAGTTGTTGATCACAAATCTCTTAGATTCTTTGGATGTTTATGTTTTGCTTCTACTTTAGTCTCTCATCGTTCAAAATTCCATCTAAGAGCCAAACATTGTGTGTTCATTGGATATCCACCTGGAGTAAAACGTTATAAACTATATGACATTCAATCAAAAACTTTCTTCATTCCCAAAGATGTCATTTTTCACGAACAACTTTTTCCATTTCATTCTATTCTCACTCCAATGATTCATCAATTGATCCATTTCTTGATGTTGTTCTACCCACACCAGTCCAAAATATTGAACATATTCCTAAAGCATCACATAAGTACATCACACTCATATCCATGATGTTGATAATCAAAATAATAGTGCTGATGATAAGCCCTTTGATTCTTCATTACAATCAGATTCTACCTCATCATTACAACTTAGAAAAACAAGTAGAACTAGTAAACCACCCTCATATCTCAGAGATTTTCATTGTAATTTGCTAGCCAATCATGTTCCATTACCTGAAAATAACATCCTTTATCCATTGGACAAACACCTCTCATATGAAGCCTTTTCTCCTGGACATTGCAGTTATCTTTTGAATGTATCTTCGAATTTCAAGCCTCAATTCTATCATGAGGCAGTCAAGTATAGCCATTGGAGAGAAGCTATGGCCACAGAATTAAAAACTATGGAGGATAATAACACTTGGTCAGTAATTAACTTGCTCGAAGNGGAGGATAATAACACTTGGTCAGTAATTAACTTGCTCGAAGGGAAACATTCTAAATGATGCAAATGGGTGTATAAAATCAAATATAGGTCTGATGGTGGCATTGACAGATATAAGGCCCGTTTGGTAGCAAAGGGGTACACTCAACAAGAAGGGTTGGATTTCATTGAGACCTTTTCTCTAGTAGCAAAACTTGTTACAGTTAAAATTCTTTTGGCCATTGCTGCTACGAATTACTGGCACATCACTCAACTTGATGTGAACAACACATTTTTAAATGGTGACTTATTTGAGGAGATTTTTATGGATCTACCATTGGGTTACATTAGACAATCCACTGGTAATACTCGAAATTCAAATAAGTTGGTTTGCAGATTATATAAGTCCATTTAAGGGCTTAAACATGCCTCAAAACAACGGTTCTCAAAGTTCTCCAATACTCTTGTCTCACATGGTTATCATCAATCGAAATCAGACTACTCTTTATCATAAAAGGGTCTGGGAATTCATTTGTAGCCTTACTGGTATACATTGATGATATTGTAACCATTTCTAGGCTTGATATTACTTTCGTTGTTCACAAATTGAGTCAATTTGTTTGTCAGCCTAGACAACCACATCTGAATGTTGTTCACCAGCTACTGTAATATCTTAAGGTAACACCAGGACAAGGCCTTCTATTTTCAGCCCAATCTTCTTTCCAGCTTCTTGCCTTTACTGATGCAGATTGGGGATCTTGTATTGATAACATGAAATCAATTACTGATTTTTGTCTTTCTTGGTGACTCTTTGGTATCTGGGAAAGCTAAGAAACAAAATACCTTATCTCGATTCTCAGCTGAAGCTGAATATAGATCATTAGCTTCAACTACCAGTGAAATCGTGTGGATCAAACAATTGCTTTTTGATCTTCATGTGCCATCTCCTAATCATGCTTTGATATTATGTCACAACCAGGCTGCTATTCACATTTCTACCAATCTTATCTTTCATGAGAGAACCAAACATATTGAGATCGATTGTCACTTCATCCGAGACAAGATTACTGATGGCTCTATCAAATTTCTTCATATCTGCACTCAATGTTTACTAAGGCATTACCTACTAATCTACTTGTTCACTTAATGGCCAAGATGGCTGCTCTCAATCCTCACAGTCCATCTCGAGGAGGCGTATTGGAACTCTGAGATGGATACAAGGAAATAGCTGGAAAACAACAAGGAGCTGAAGCAGTTGGAAGCTGAAACTGAAACTAATAGTTAGTTAGTTAGTTAAGTAGGTAGGTAGGTAGTTATGGTAGTTAGTCCACATGTTATTTTTGTATTAGTCCTTGTAATCAGTTTGTTAGATAAATTTGTATTTATATTCCACTGTAAAGTTCATTTCAGAGATGATAAAAAATTTCATTTCGTTTCCTCTAACAAATAGTATTACTACACTAATTAACATGGTCAACTCAACAAAGAGCTAAGCATAAAGAGTAACACTATTCATGACATTTACGTGGCATTACTCTTTAATTACACGAATTAAAAAAATGAATCTGTCAGCTCACTTTTCATTCTCTATTCACGCATTTCTTTCATCTTCCCAAAAACCTCAACCCATGTCTTTTCAAATCGCCTCTCCCAAATCAATGGACTCTCTCCAAACGGCCAAAGATCAATCATCGCATCTGCATCCACATAATATTGGTCGTCAGTGTATCTTGATAGTTGATCGCCGGTGTTGTAACCAACAAGAAATTGGTGTCAGATATCTATTGTTGTATCAAGGTAAAATTATAAGTGTGGTTCTTTAGTTTGTGAAGTTATTTACCATGAAAAAAGCTGTTAAAAAAATTTATTTATTGTAATGAACAAAAAATTGGTACTCAGATGCAAACTAAAGATTGACTGTCACTATTTTTTTTCTCAAACTTGCCTTCTTGAGTCCCGGAGTTGAGTGATCTTTATTAATTGTGGAAATTTTGATCACATGTCCGAAAAATACATTTAATCATTGTAATCAAATTCTTTATGAGCCTTCTTATTATTGCATCAAAAGTGAAGATTAAGTATCATGTCCATCCCACATTGCTCCAAATTTATGCGTGTAAATGTAAATTGCAGTAGTTTGAAGTTATATATAATTTTAAAATGTTTTTTTCTCATTATTGTATTTTTATAGATTTAAAACTGATCAAGATGCGTATTGAGAAAAAAAATCGATTGGATATGAGTGATGAAGAATATGTGGATGAACGAGAGGTAAACAAGAAGTTGATTTTTAAAGAGATTGTGCATGCTCCTGAAGTTGGAATGTATTTTGATTCATTGGGCAACCTTTTTTAGTGCTATAAAGAATATGGAAAACAAGAAGTATCTGGAATTATAAGACAATCTAACGATCACAAGGGAATTTAAAATTTGTTTTCATCTCATGTTCTCGAGCAGGAAATTTGACATCTCAAAAACAAAATTGCCTCAATCCTAATCTATTGACAAAGAGCGGATGCAAAGCTAAAATCAATACTTCTGTATTTAGTGATGGAAAGTGCAAGATTAATTCTATTATACTTGAGCACAATCATGGTTTGAGTCCACAAAAATAAAGATTTTACTCATGCAATAGGAAAATTAGTATTGGTGCTCAAAGAAAACTTAAATTGAATGATCAAGCTTGAATTGGTGTGGTAAAGAATTATCAATCATTTGTACTGGAAGTTGGGGTCATGATAATGTCTTCTCTTTGGAAAAAGATTGTAGAAATTATATTGATAAGAGAAGAAGATTAAGACTTGGTATCGGAGATACTGAAGCAATTCATAAAAGCAGTTGAGATTGTGTTTCTTAACATTCCTCATCGTTGGTGTCTATGGCATATAATGAAAAAGGTACTAGAAAATTTAAGGGGATATAAGATGTACGGAAAAACAAATGCCTTGCATAATGCTATTTATGAATCTTTGGAGAAAGAAGAATTTGAAGGAAAATAGGAGCATTTCATTAGTGAGTTCAATCTTTGTGAAAATGTGTGGTTTGGTAATTTGTATAAAGAAAGGTATCGCTGGATTCTTACGTTTGTAAAGGATACATTTTGGGTTGGTATGTCACTACACGATGAAGCGAGAGTATAAATGCATTCTTTGATTATTACATAAACTCAAAGACAACATTGAGACAATTTGTAATGCAATATGTTAATGCTTTAAGAAGCAAGATTGAAAAGGAAACTCGTGAAGATTTTTCAATCTTTTGCTACAACGATTCCATGAGTTACGCATTACGAAATAGAAAAGCAATTTCAAATTGTGTACAATAATTCAAAGTTCAGAGAATTTCAAAAAGAGTTGTCAGGTAAATTATATTGTGAAGTTTCTTGTGTATATGAGGAAAATGGGTTATTTGATATGGTTGAGGATATGTTGGTCGGAGATAGACATAAATAAGTTCATTTCAGAGTTTGTTGCATGAAGACGAAAAAGAGCTTAACTGTGCTTGTCGATTGTTTGGATTTAGAGGGATCTTATTCAAGCATATTTTATTGGTCCCTTTAAAACCAGGTAAGCAAAAAGTTCCAGAATAATATATCTTGGCACGTTGGAGAAATGATTTAAAAAGAACTCACACAAAGGTAAAATTCACTTATGTTGATTGGAAATGTGACATTAAGGCTCAGCATTATCACAAGTTGCAAAAGAAATTAGATGATATTATTGTCATGACTGTCAGTTCTAATAAGAACTATGCTTTATTGTGCAATATGATGGACAAATTTCAATCAATAATAAGTAAGAATGAATCAACTTTGAAGAGTTGTTCTTTGCCAATTACTAATGCTTACGGTGAGTTATGTACAACTTCCGGTGAAAGCAATGGACTTTGTAGTCCTCTAGCTATTCGAACACATGGGCATCCACCTAAGAACAAAAAGGTCTCCAACATAGAAAAGTTTGTTTCCAAGAAGAAAAAGTGTGAAGACAAAAATGAAAGAAACAAGTATAAAAAATAGAGGTACACGATTACATATGATTATTCAAATTTATTAAATAATTATAATTTACATATGAAAGTAATTATAATTTTTATTTACCTTCAGTCTTAAAGCAAAAATTGAATAGGATGCTTGCTTGCTAGTTGGAGTTAGCACACAAGAAAGTACAAGTATCGAGGTAATTTTTAATATTATTCTTAGTCTTCAAATTTTATATTTTTGTTGATATTATATGGTTCAAGTAATGGACAACGATGACCAATAGAGTGAAGGCAACTCCCGCTAAATCAGATAACATCTGCTATGACAGGGAGACCACTGTAATGCTAGCTTGACCATTGCTATGCTTGTTTGACTACTTTTATGATAGCTCGACTATCGTTATGCTAGCTTGCCGTTGATATGCTTGTTTGATCACCACTATGATAGACCGACTATCGCTATGCTAGCTTGACTACTACTATGTCGGCTTGACTGCTGTTGTGCTAGGCTGATCATTAGTGCCCAAACCGCCCGGACATCCTTGAAACTGACTTAAAACCGTTTGAAGGTTATCATCGAGTCCACAATTTAATTTGTAGAAGGAGGTTGTTAACTTAGCAAGTGGGTGAAAACCGTCTATTAATAGGAGTTCAGCATTGGACCCGTAGATAACCGCCTAGTAACACGATGCTAGACACTTATAAATACCTTATAAGTGTGGCAGCTAGGCTCTTTCTCTTTTTTTTTTCCTCCCGAAAAAAGAAAAAACATAATTTTCTAGGTATTCTTTTACTGTTCTTAAGATCATTCATTTACAAACAATCACTAATTCACGTCGGGGTAAAACGGGGGAGGAAGCCATAAAGAAGGGCAGAAGCCATAAACTTACAAGCAAAAATTACATGATGAGAGATGATCTGCTGATAGGAACAAGCTGAAAAATGAGCACATGAACAAAGGGTGTGCTCATGATCGGTCAATCAAGCAAAGGCGAGAGGAAGTTAAGGCCTTTACTCCTTTAAACACTTTGTGAGATAAGGTATTAATGGAAAGTTGAGATATTAAAGAGCTTGGTTGGCCAAACCAATGGTAGCGTTCGCCATCAAGAGAAACAAAAGCATGTATTACCACTTCCATAGAGATCATTGGCATGACACGGAAGAAAGCATCCATTTAAATGAGGGAATCGAGCGCCTCTTGAAGTGGGGGCTCCTGTCTTAGTATATAAAGAATGATCGAGGCTTGCAGAAGGTTGATGACCACCCACCACTTAGGGCCGATGTGATAAATATGATCATTAGAGGGGTCGTAGGAGATGGGGATACAAATTCAACTAGAAAAAGATATGCTAACACAGTGGGGGTTTCCTCCATTCAGAAGAATGGCAAGGTTCAATCAAAGTATCACTTTTAGTGAGGAAGATTTAATCTGTATGGCAACCTCCCATGATGATGCTTTGGTGATCGTCAGTGATATAACAAATTTTGATGTCAAAAGAGAGTTGATCCATGGCGGTAGTGCGGGCAAATGTCCTAACTTGGAAGCATTTGTGGGACTGAGAATTTTCTCGAAAAGATTGAAAGCAGTATCCATCCCCTCCAAGAATACAGAGGGGCCACTGTTATACCAAAACGAGTTGTGGAACTTCTGGTGACATTGGGCACTTACCCTACAATCTTGGTAAACTTTCTGGTTCTCAATACCTCCATGGCATATAATGCAATCTATGTTCAACCTTTGCTAAATGTTGTTGGTACTATTCATTCCACTTATCACCATGTTATGAAATTTCCAACCAGTCCTGGTGTTAGGTGTGTGAAGGGCGACCAATAATCTTCGAAAAAGTGCTATGTTCATAGTATACAAGCTAAGGGATCTCCACCAGTTATGATGTTGGATCTTGAGCCACCAAGGGGATGAATCGAGCCTCTTAACATGACAAAAAAAATTGAATGGCACAAGGATGTGAATTCAGCATTGGGGCAAACTTGAATTCAAAATTAAGAGAAGAATTGGTAAAGTGTTTTTTCTAACAATTTGGATGTTTTCGAATGGAGCCTAAATTATATTCCAGGGATCAACTCATCAGTCGTTCAACATCGTCTTGGCATTTCATCGAGGGCTAAGCCGGTAAAGTAGAAGAAATGAACCTTGCCGCAAAATGACAGGCTACGACAAAGGTAGAAGTTGAAAAAATACTATATGCAAGGTTCATTAGGAAAGTACAATATCCCAAATGGTTGATGAATGTCGTCTTTGTGAAAAAAATTGAATGGAAAATGGCTCATGTTAGTGATTACAATAGGCTGAACAAAGTGTGTCTGAAAGACTCGTACCCACTACTCAGAATAGATCGCTTGGAGGATGCCATGTTTGGTCACAAACGATTAAGTTTTATGGTTGTCTTTCCTAGGTACAATCAAATCTCCATGGTTGAGTCAGACCAGGAGAAAACATCTTTCATAATTTACTCTGAGATGTATGTTATATAGTTATGGCATTCGATTTGAAAAATGCCAGAGCAACTTATTAGAGAATGGAGAATAAGGTCTTCAGAGACCTAATTGGGAAATGTTATAGAAGCTTATGTCGATGATATAGTCGTCAAGAGTACCAAAGCTAACAATCATGTGATCGATTTATAGAAAATATTTGACGTCGCTTGACGAAAAATACTAAAATTCAATCCAGAGAAATGTGATTTTGGTATAATGGGTGGAATGCTTTTGGGTTTTATGATAACACATAGAGGTATTGAAGTAAACATGGATAAGATCGAGCTATTCTAGAAACGAAAAGTCCTAAAAATAAGAAGGAAGTCCAAAGGCAAATAGGACGGGTAGAGGCGTTAAATTGTTTCATGAGTCAAGTAGCAGATAAGTGCTACCGCTTCTTAAAAGCAATTGGGGGCTCTACCAACTTTGAATAGACCAAAGAGTGTGAGGAGTCTTTTGAATCCTTAAAGCAATCACTATAGTAGCCACTGATCTTGACTAGGCCATGTGTAAAGGACGTGTTATGTTTATACTTGGCTGTATCATAGCTTGCAGTCAGTACATTATTGGTGAAGGAATTTTCAAAGATACAGAAGCTAGTCTACTATGTCAGTCAAGTGTTGAGAGACACAGAAACACTATATAGCCTTGCAGAGCAATTGGTGTTTGCATTAATTGTGGCAGTCGGAAAGTTAAGGTCATACTTCCAGTCTCACACAATATAAGTCATGATGGATCAACCCTTCAAGAGATTTTGCATCGAACTGAAACTTCTAGGAGGATGTTAAAGTAGGCGTCGAGTTAAGTGAATTTGACATTGAGTTTAAGGAAAGGATGGCTATAAAGCGCAAGCTTTAGCGGACTTCACCGCAGGGCTTACAACCCTGTTTGACCATCCCATACAATAGGAGGTTGGAAAATCTTTGTGACGAGTCTTCACACAGTGAAAGATCCGGAGCAGGCATCATTATGATAGGACCGAAATGTGAAAAGTTGGAGTATTCATTGCATTCGAGTTCCCAACAACAAATAATGATGCTGAGTATGAGGCACTAATCACAAGCCTGAGCTTGGCAGCCAGACTTGGGCTGTCATCAGTAGAAATTTACAGTGACTCTCATCTGATAGTTGGACAAGTGGCAGGAGAATTCGAAGCAAGGGATGGGAAAATGGCAGCTTATTTGATGAAAGTTATGAACCTGCAAATAGGATTTGCAAGTTTCAAGATAACCAAAGTCCCCCGTGGAGATAATGAACGAGCGGAAGCTTTGTTTAATCTTGCATCTGCAAACCCAAAAAATCTACCTAGCACGACAAATGTACAAGTCATGTGACAGTCGAGCATTCTGCACATAGTCGACGTAGCAAACATAGAAGCATGAGAAAAGTTAGATAGACATATTGATCGATTATCTTGTGAAAGATAAATTACCAAAGATGTATCTGAGGCGTGGAGACTGAAAATTCGAATAGCCTTGTTAACATTTATCGATGGACAGCTTTACAAAAAAGGTTTCACCGTGTTTACTTAAGGTGCTTGTGCCCAACTGAGGCACATGAAGGTTATTCAACATGTGGAAATTTGTAGCAATCATCATGGGATGGATATCCATATATTAAAAGCTCTGCGACATGGGTACTATTGGCCTAGAATGAAGTAGGATGCCAAAGAGTTGGCGAGAAAGTGTAATGCATGTCAACATCATAGGAATTTGATTAATATTCCATCGAGCAACAGTCAGTCATTTTTGGTGTATACCCTTTCTTTCAACGAATGATGGATATTTTGAGGCTTTTTGTCTATGGCCAAAGGGGTTCTTGATAGTAGCCATTGATTATTTTGAGGAAGTTCTTGCTAGTAGCCATTGATTATTTTACCAAATGGGTCGACGCGAAACCTACTACAATGAACATTATATGTTGGTTTGGCATATTGAAAGTCCTCATAACCAACAATGGCAGACAATTTGACAATTACGGCTTCAAGGCTTTCTTTGTAAGTTATCACATAGACCACATACTCACTTTCGCTGCTCACCCCCAGTTTAATGGGCAAGCGGAGTAACAAATCGAGCGATATTATGGGATTTACAAACGAGATTGGAAAATGAAAAAGGGCATTGAGCAGACAAATTGCCTAATGTGTTGTGGGCATATCACGCGACCCCGCGAGAACTAACAAGAGAAACACCTTTCAAGTTATCTTGAGGAATGGAAGCCGTTGTCCCAGTGGAAATCCTAAGTGAAATTGACAGGATGAAAGCCAAGTAGCTCGACATCGTGGAACTTAACCTACTTGAGGGGTTGAGACAGAAAATAGCTATAAGGATGGCTGCTTTAAGCGAAGGGTCGCCCGAATACTTTAATCAAATGATGAGACCAAATTTTTTTCAGTTAGGAGATTTCGTACTTTAGGAGGCAGCAACCACGAGTCATCCTCCATCTAAGCTCGGGCCACATTGGGAAGGACAATGAGGTGATTCCCACCCTTGGAAAAGGGGCTTATAGCCTAAAGGAGTTAAAAGAAAAACACTTGGCAGGTCGTGGAATACCGAGAATCTCAAGAATTACTATCAATAGATTAATATGCAGAGATTTCAAATCACGTGATGTTATTTGTAAATATAGTCGTTATGATGTTTTATTAGTTTTCCTAATGTAATGATTAATTTTTCTTGTAAATATAGTCGCTAGGATCTTTTATTAGTTTCCTTAATAAATTGCCTGGTATAGGCACACTCTATTGTAATCATTTGATGAAAGGCCTAGGTGGCGACAGATGTTGAGGAAATTAAAGAAGGGCTAGCCTAGCTAGGACATCTTGGTGTGCCTATTGAGTTCCCAAACCCAGGTGTTACATTGAAACCTACAAGCATACAGAATCGTTGTCTAAGTACTAAGATTTTTGAGTTAAGAGTATAGTTTTCATGAGAAAAAATATGTAATGTGTAGTTCAATAGCTACTATTAAATTTAAAATGTGATGACATCAAAAGAGTTGTGATTTGTTTGTTATTTATTCTAATTCTACTCTAAGAAATAAGTAATTAATTAATCTAATGTGGATGTTTATGTTGGATTCATGTATCCCCTATTTTCATCTATTTCAATTCATATATTATTGACATGCATTTAGTTTAGATTATCATAAAATTGCATGTGTGAAAGAGATTATTCGTAATTCTAACTACACATGTTGATTTTACCGAATTCTATACTTATTGTGAATATTTCTACACTACAATAAGCAATTAACTATTCAATTGATGGCCAAACAACCAAATAGTGCAATAAGTATGTAAAATCAATCAAACAACCCAAGAATCTCCTAAATTAATGTCGTGAATATATAAATGAAAATAGGGCTCAAACACTCATTCAATACAATTAAAAAACTACCCTAACATGTCAAGAATTAAATTACAAAAGAACAATTGGAAAATCATCACGCAGAAAGAAGAAATAATGAAGTATGAATTTTTCCACGTTCTTGATGTGAATCTTGAATTCGGATGAAGAATCTTCATTATCCTGTACAGTTCGCCTTGATTCTATGTTGTTAGCCTTGTTCTTTGCCTCAACAATTGGTTAGAGTCTATGATTTTTTTAGGTCTAAGGAGATTTTTTTCACATTCTAGACGAATTCTAGGTTTTAAATGGTGTAAAGATATCATACCAAAATTTACCGAAACAAGAAAAATGAAAGAATATATTTCCTAGCCGGAAAGCTATGTGTACGCATAGTATAAATTGAGTGTACGCATAATAGAATGATTTTAGTTTTAGTAGACCTATAATGGAATCTCGTGTACATGACTTCACATTTTGGGGCCACTTGTGCAAATTGGTCCCTAACTTTTTCGCAATGCATTTTTTTATCCTTTTCACTTGTGATTTGGTCCCTCTGGCTTTCGAATATCTCCAATGAAATCCTTAGCCTCGTCAATATTAAATTTGTCACCCGTCTCATCTATGAATCGTTTGCAATTTAAACCCAACTTTTGGATTTCACCATTTTTTTCCTCTATTTTTGCATTCTTTTCTCTAATTCTTCATCAAACATCGAGTCTTACCTGCAAAACACAATATAACACAAATAAGATCACAATTCATCCAAAAAATAACAAGATATCATTATTTAGGACTCTAAATAAGTGTAGAAACTACACTTATCACCAAGCAAGTCATATGTCAGTACTAGAACTTGAATTGTGATTAATTGGATCGTGTGCTGGTCTCAAGGTTGCTCCAGGGATAGCGGTGAGTGATAAAGCCAAAAAATTGGTTAGCTCAAAATCGCTCTATGGTTTGGAGATGAGCTTTCGAAATAAAAAAAAAAGGTTAAAGTCTCAATCACTAGACCTCCTACTATGCATTCCTAGATCGTAGACACATGCGATGAGCAACAAAACCAAAAAAAAAAAAAAAAAATTGGTTAGCTCAAAATCCGCTACCGTCTAGTGGTGAGCCTTTATAACAAAAAAATGGCTAAGGTTTAAAATCACTATCTCTCTATACTCCGAATTTCTTGACGAAAAACGGAGAGCAACAAAAACCGAAGAAATTGGTTAGCTGAAATCGTTGTGTGGTAGAACGTGAGCTTTCAAGACCAAAGAATGGTAAGTCCTGTGAACAATAGACGATCTAACCTCTATACATTTTAAGAGTAATTTTGATATGCATGTGCTCGTGTGATGGTTCGTCTAGCCAAATAAAAAGGAGAATGGGAAGAAAATCAAACGCATGTCAAACCAGAGCCATTTTCTAAAAGAGAAATCAACCACAGTAGATGCAAACAAATAATCAAAAATCTAAGTCACTCAGCATGCGAGATCCCTCCGCTTCTTCTCTGTGGCATGCTGGTGTGTCCAAATATCTTGGTCTGCTTACCTGCCTTTTCTTTATCTCTACGTTGCAACAGAAATTGATCATAGTCGGAAGGATCGAGGATGGATGCTCAGCAGCCACCCATTCTTTAGTGAGCAATAGAGGCAGCTATCGTTTTTGTCCCATATTCATTCATGTCCTTAATATACTCTGAAGAAGTCTTGTATCGATCTATTGCATAATCTGAGCACGGGACAGGGAGGAGCTCAAGTTATTAATTTTCCTTTCTTGATCACCAATCCAAGACTCTATCTCCTTATTGCGGGCCTTCGCGGCATTGAAAGTCTTCTTTAATCCTAAATCGTTCCTCTTAAAATTGCTTGCTTCCTTGTCCTTGTCCTCTTCAAGAGCTTTTAACTCAGCTATTGAAAGCGGCTTGCCCCAACAAGAGAGGTTTGCATGGTCAAAACCTGTTAGGCGAATAAGAAAAATAAAATACAAATGTCACGTAAACAAAAATGAAGAAGTAGAGCAAGAAAAATACCCTTCCGTTGTAAACTGTCGGTCCCTCTCCACATAATCTACTCAGTGTCTAGCTTAAAGCTCTAGCATGATTAGACATGATGAAAGCATCGACCATATTTACTTCACGCTTGCCTATAGTAAGAGGAAATCTAAGATCTGGAAGTGGAGAATCATCGTTCTCAAAACTGACTCGTTAGGACTCAAGCTGCCCCCTCCAACTTTATGCAGTGGGATGGCTCCCGAGGGCTCCTCCATTGACTGAGGAGATCTCCGATCAGTGCCTTTTCCTTTTCTCTTGCCCGTGACCTTTTTTTTTTAGGAGGAAAGGGAATAACCCCTTATCACTCTCAGGCTCAGGTAGTGAGCTCAAAACTCTTTCCAAGTCAAAGTCCATATCTATATTCACACAACCAAGCTAATCAGGCACAAAGGCTAACAATTGAAGATACACACAGTACGAAAATAAGAGCTATTAAAAAGGTCCTACCAATAGGTCGACCGATTCCCACTGTCAACGTTTTCCTCACTGTTAAGACTTGAGATAGAAGGGATGCGAGAGTTGGTAAGCGAGTCGGTTGTTGAATTTGAGAATTCAAACGAGGAGTAGGTTTAACATGGCTATTGAAAAGGAAAATTTGGGGAATTGTCCAATAAGTATTGAATGGAAATTAGCTTTTGGAAGGTACGAAGAAAAACGTGATTTCCATCCACTATTAGAATTTCTATACTTAGGAATAGGAAGAGAAACCCTGGTAGTGAAGTAGACAAATGCGTTGTACTGGGGTAAATTGTGCAACTTGAACACACAAACCTAAATAACTCGATGGATGGTGCAATTTTTTCACTAAGAAGTATAGTGCTTTCCTCCATACATTGGGATTCATTTGACTCGGGGTAAGATGGAATTCGTTGAAGATTGAGATAAAGAAATGATGAAGAGGAAACCTCAAACCTTCGTAAAAACAATCTTCGCACTCAGCAATCTCACGAGGATCTAACCCGAGAAGCTTTTCTTAGGGCCTAGAGCCTATAGATACATAATCGCATGTACCTATCAAGTAGTTGGTCCAATTTGGTTGGACAATTATAAGAACTAGGTTCTTTTGGGATATCAAGAACTATCACCTTGCATGTTGGGTCCCTCCAATTTCAATGTTATAATTTGGAGACTTGAAAGAACCGATATGATTTTTGGGGGAACATGGAACAAAAACGACAGGGTCGAAAAAATTAGGACGATTATCAACGATTTGGGAAGAACGATCGGCCACGAGGGGTCGATCAACCCCAACAGTGAAACTGGTCGACTGACCAGCCAAGGGGCTGCCTTCTCTCTCACTTTCATATTCACTCTCACCCCCACTAGACGTCCATTAATCTTGAATCTTCTTGGCTAGAAGATGATGAGGATGATAGAATACATTGGAAAGTAATGACAAACTACTAGAATTTTAAGAAAAATGAGAATGGAAGAGGATGTTACCTTTAGAATAAAGGAGGAAAAGCACTTAGGGTTTGCAAAGAGGAGAAGTTGTGAAGAAAAATGAGACTCTTTTCCCTTTATATAGAAAACTTTAGGGCTGCCAAAAGCCCAAGCCCATGAGTTGACCTACTTATTAATTATCACTTTTACAAAATTCTCTCCTTCACGATATAGTCGAACGAAATTCCTTGCTACTCAATATAGTCTATTCATTTATGTTAAAAAAATATTTGCGACATAAAATTGTGAAAACGCTACCTTTTAACAATAAACATCATTAAGAGGTAAAGGGGCTAGTGATGCTATAGTTCCAAGCAATAGAGAACAATGACCAACCGTAGTGCTAGCATGACCGTTGCTATGCTTGTTTGATTAGAGCTATGATATCTCGACTATAGCTATTATAGCCTGACCGTTACTATGCTTGTTTGACTACTGCTATGATAGATCGATTTTCGCAATGCTAGCCTAACTACCACTATACCGACCTGATTTCTACTGTGCTATGCTGATTATTAGTGCTAAAACTGTCCGGACATCCTTGTAACTGATTTAAAACCATTTAACGGTTATCACTAAGTCCACAATTTATTTTGTAGATGGAGGTTAACCACATAGCAAGTGGGTGAAAATCATCTGTTGAGTGGCATGCACCACTTGACATGTGGATGATAACCGCCTAGCTGTTACACAATGCCAGACACCTATAAATACCTCATAAGCGTGCTAGGCAGGCTCTCTCTCTTTTTCTCCCCAAGAAATATACTTTTTTCGGGTATTCTTTCGATGTTCTTAATTAATCTCTAATTCACATGCCGGAGATAAAACGAGAGAGAAAGCCCCAGCCTCTTTTTTTTGCAAGTTCATCGGAGTAGCAAAATGCCCAGAAATTCAGGGGGTCGTATCTTAACTTTTTCAATTGTGGTGATATTTTTAAATTTCATGTTTCAATTTATTGAATTTTTGAACAGGAAACATAAGCATTTACATCTGAGCTTTTTCATATCAATGATATGGCGAGATTTGGTCAACATGTACCTTAATTTCAATACTTACCACCTTACAATCTGAGGCCTCCTATTTTTATCAAATTCCTTAGTGAACGCCCAAGGTAAATAAAGATCCTTCTATAATATCATTTGATTATTTTATATGTGTGTTAATTTTTTTTTTTTTATGTTATGTTATAATTTTGTTTGAGGACAAACAAATGTTCAAGTTTGGGGGTGTTTGATATGTGTATTTTGTATATTTTTTTTTTTTTTTTTTAACGTCAGGTCATGCGTACATTATAATCCATATATTAAGCAGGATGATGGCACTAGCATGTAATTTGAATAGGGTAATGATAATTCCCAACTCAATCATTATATATGCCTTGCATCAAAATACTATTGTATTAAATCTTCTTGAAAAACAGGAGTTTATGCTGGCTGTATTTAGATGGTGTTTTATAATTTAATAGCAAATTCCTCGACCATGATTTGCCATGGTGGATATCAAAAAGCAGATTAAGCTATATGAGGTTTATGGTTACGAGTCTCTACGCTAATGGTCTTTTTTTTTGTATTAAGCCCCTGTTTGGGATCTATT
>CAIGRO010222050.1:0-37547 GCA_903798355.1 Fraxinus baroniana | reverse complement strand
TTCTTTCCTTTGATTGATCTTTGCCTACAAAAGCAAATGTTACACAATTGTAAGTAGAAATTCATTCATTTTAATCAATAATATGTTTGTCTAGGTATTAAATAAGTACGCAAAAACACACTTATCAAGTGCCATGTTCAAGCAAGCATATATATACTAGTTTTTGGAAACTTAGAAAAGTAGATGTCTCAGTAAATTGAATTGGCATCACTATATGAATAATTATGTAGCATAGTGTTTATCATCTTTTTTATGTGACATTACAGTGTCATCAAAACAATAGATCTAATTAAATGTGGAAACACTACAATGCCAAGTAGCCTAGTGCTACATAACATTATTCTAAAATAAAAAAGAAATGACGTTAGCGTTCAAGAATGTCATAGAAATCAAGTACTTATCATGGAAGAAGATGAATCGGCTATGATCGTAGAGAAAAGTTGTAGATGGTTACAAAGGCTAGACGAAGGGAGTCTAGAAATCAAGGTTACGGGTTGTATACAATAGAATTAAGAGTTTGCTTGGTGTTGTTTTTAAGTGATTATAAGTTGTATGTATGAATAAAAGTGAGCCCTTTGTTTGGCACCTATTTATTAATATATGTAATATGTATATTTAGTTAAATCATTTTTTTCTTCACATATTTCTTGAGAAACACAAGTACTACCCACTAATCCATACCAATTCATCAACCAATCATTTCTATATATTTATAATTTATACATATTATAAACAACTCCCAAACATGCTTTAATAAATTGTGGGTTGTACAGAATATGTAAATAAAAAGTATGTTTGACTAGTTTAAATTATCATTTAAGCTTTGCCAAACATGCACTCGATATACTTCCATGATACTAAATCATGATCAAGGACAATGCCAATGTATAACAACGTCAAATTATGCTCTAAAAATCAATTTTGATGACTTCGATACTGTCAACAAAACTCAATTCACACAAAGAAAACCTGTCCTACGTTTAAAAGGCTTTCATGAGGTACATTGAAAATTACACTATTTTCTCTGCAGATCTTCCTAAGAAATGCATATATATAATCAATAGCTATCTTCTTATAAAGCCTAGATTCCCTACTTGCTCTAACTACTGTATTCCCAAGGATGTGCACCACCCCAGCATCCCTACAACTGGACAGAAACTCCAATTCATCAAATTCCGTCTGTCGCCCTGGTGATGTTACGGTGTTGTGCATTGAAGATTTAGCAGGTACGATGGAGTCCACCGATGAAATGGTGAGATCGTTACTTGATTTAGATGTGTGAGCATTATCTTTCAACAAAAAGTCTCTTGACTGTTGAGTCTCTTGTCCATATAAGCTGTATTCATCAGAGTCAGAACATCCTTCCATCATGGACTCAAGCCGAACAAATGTGAAGAGATTGTCAAAGAGCTTCTTCTCAAACTCATCATCTTTTTTGTGAAGGTCTTTGTAACCATATCTTGCAACACAACGGAATATGTGAAAGTTCTTTGGTCCGATACGTTTCACAAGAAATCTCTCTTCCTCTGGTACTGTGTACACGGGAAGGTACTTGACACACACAAACACTACCACAGAATGTATTGCTGGTAGGTTGGTGATGAAATGTGAGAAAATATGTGGTACACCACTGGCTAGCTCAGTGTACACAAGTCCTATTCCGGGTACGCGAACCAGTCCCAAACTGGGGCCCAGCCCTAGAATCCAAGCCATGGAGACCTTGCTGTGCATCTCAAATTCATACCTTTTGATTGTACCATAATGCCAGACATACATGATGATAAGAAAGGCAGCAGAAATCACGAGGGGAACCCAACCACCTTGATCGACCTTGAAAATCACTGCAGAGAAGTATGTACACTCCACAACCAGAGAGAAGCCAGTAAAGATTAGGACAATAATCCAGTGGCAGTGCCAAACTAGCAACATTATTAACGTCATGAGAAAAGTGGTCACGAGCATGACAATCACGACAGCGGTACCTGTTGTCACGTGAGACAATATTAAAACAACTTTAGCCTTTAGTCTCTCAAAGATAATTATGTATAGTTCATTAGGAATGAAAAACAAAACTGACATTAGAAACAAACTTGATTCAGTTTTAGTATCATTTCAACAATCTCTTCTCAGGACAGTCAACTTTCCTACTAGGAGACATCAAGGCTGTTTACCACTTTCATAAGTAGCAGATGGAGAAAGCAAAACAGAAAAGCTTCCTATTTTGGTAGAAGTCATCAACATTGCATGAGTGTATTGGCTCAAAGACAATAAAGCATTTATTCCATAAATTTTATTTAATTATTTTTTGGAAACATTATGTCAAGATAAATTTCAATCTGTCAATTGGTTACCATTTCAATAGTGCATAAAGATAGATGAGGTATGCATTGCACAAATTGCTACAGGATTCTGTGCAAGTATGAGATTCGTTAAGAAATAATAAATAAAGGTAAGAGAAAAGTTAAGGACATAATAAATGCTATAAAACAGGATTGAACTTATTCAGAAACGTTGGAATGACATTCTGATACATTTGTCTAGCATGGTCAGTATTACTGTTAATTCAAATAAAGTTCTGCTAATCTATTAATGAGAAGGAATCAGGCATGTTGAATAGACATGAAGCATTGCCATTTTTGAACGTAATAAATGTTGACATAATAATATTGAACTGGCTAGAGATCAAATACAGAAAAAGCATTCAAGCGTCATAATGAGCTATATAAACCTTAACTAGGGAAAGCTAATTGAAGATAACAAATTTCTTGGAACAAGCACGACCACAATAGATCAATGTTGGGTGCTGAAAGTAAAATGAGGAAAAGAAAACTTTATTGTGCATAACACAGGCAAACTCACCATAAGCATTACCAATTTGGGTTTTGTCTCTAAATCCAGCAGTTGCAGCAATACAAAGAACCATAAGGATCCAATTCATATCTGGAATGTATATCTGCCCAAGGAACTTCTTTGATGTATGTACAACTTTGACTCTTGGAAAACATCCCAGGGCAAGGGCTTGCTTGATTATTGAAAAAGTAGCAGATATGGTGGCCTGACTAGCAACAATAGCAGCCAAAGTTGCAACAACAAACATTGGCCAGTATATACCATCTGCATAATGAAAATTTAAATATATGAGGGTTACAACACTAACGATAATTTCATAGTCTTGATATCAAGCTGAACATTACATTAGCTCATTTGACTACTCTTTGAAATGTGCAAGTCTCTGTTCATGTTTGCAAAGGGTTCCATCTAACTTCCAGCATACATAATTGCTTTTTACCATATTGTAATAAACATAAATAAGTAACTATAGAAAAATGCCACTTGTAGTAACACATAATACTGCTCAAAAAGTAGAAAGAGTGTTTTAACAATTTTGTGCTGGAACTTTGCCACTGCTGATTTTCTGTGCCAGCCAAAGGACATTGTAAGCTTTTTGAAATAATGGATGTCACTAAAATAATCCATCCATACATTTTGGTTTGCCTTAGAAGCTACTAAGCTACGGAGTGAGATGGAATTCAGAAACCAATTTTCTATTGTCGAACAACAAATTTAGCTGAAGAAGCTTCTTTTATTTTCAGTATGTACACTACCTTCACCACAAAATATTTTTCTAAGCCAAAAAACAGCAAGCGTTTTTCGAGCAGTCAATGCTTGAAATATTTCAATCTCAGTTGGGAAATATAATGCACGAGTGTTTGCACCTCACGTAATTTCCACATTAAATAAGCTCAAGCAAACCGGGGCAGCGCTTTCAAATATGAAGTTGTGATGAAAAACCAATTTTTGAAAAAAAAACTGAAAATCGTTTCTATATTGAAGACATAGTATCATATTTAACCTGGAATAGAACGATAAAATGCATCGATCACATGTTCCTTATTTTGCATCAGGTAGGCTGCTTGCCCCGAATAGGCTAGAAGAAGGCAAGGAAACACGATTACAGTGAAAGCAAGCTGTACAGCTGAAACTGGAAAATGGGCAAGATCGGCAAAAAGTGCCTCTGTCCCTGTAGTTAGTGAGCAGCAATCAGAATCTGATGTCACTTGCTTATACGACAATTTTAAATATTATAGAGAGTTCCAGGAAGCACTAAAGAGACATGGACTGATGGACAGCAAGGAACCAGAGATATTAAAAAAACCTGTGATACTGAGCATGATGCCACCAAGAGATGTCCAACCATCTTTTTTTCCTCTTTTGAAGTATCGGTATATGTACACAGGTGAAAAGGCTTTCAAGACTGAGCTATCATATTTATATATGTTGAAGATGCCAACGCCTCCGATAAGGAGAAACCAAAGCAGTACAACAGGAGCAAAAAGCCAGCCAACTTTGTCCGTGCCATAGTGCTGCATGCTAAACAAACCAACTAGTATGAATACAGCAACCAGTACAACCACATCTGCATGAGAGAACACGAATTTAGGCTCATAATGGAAAACCAAAAGGCAAATAAAAGAATGGTAATAGAGACATAAAGACACTTCAAAAAACCCAAACGAAATGCTATAGAACAAATTTTACTTAAAACATTAGTTCTGGTAGTAGATGAGTACCATTACTCATCTTTGGATGGTCCACCTTGATCCCTCCAGAAGCTGAAAGAACTGCAAGACATGATTCGGTAAAATGTTTCATACCAAAACGAAAAATAATTAATTAAAGATTATAATACCAGTACAACAATGCAAAAAACTTACCCTATCGAACGTGGCAATCTTTTTTATATGAACAACTTCCCCCAAAAAATTGTAATTTGATAAGGTCATACTTTAGTACTAGAAGCACATAGGATTAGATTAAAGCGCATAGCTAGGATGCACCAGCACTCTTTTAGCATCAGCGAGTTTGTGTCAAACACGTATGTTAGAATTATCTTTTTAATTTTGTACAGTTCGACACATTGCCGACAAGCAGGGAGATACATAATGTTAACCATCTACATATAGCTGACAAGTGACATGTCCAAATTATTTTTTGGTTTATTACTATTGGATACATCGCCAACACATTGCCCACACTTTGAGAGATACGTCTGTCAGAAATGTCAAGTTGCAGGTTCAAATTATTTTCGTTTGTGTAGTTGAACACGTCGCCGACATGCTCGTAGACACATTTGCCAATACTTGAGCATAGATTAATTAGCGGAATTATTCATTGGTTCCATATAACTCAAAGGTAATTAAGGGAAGCTCTATCTATAGTAAATAATAACTATAATCAAAATTTTCCCCCGCTCTTATACCAACTTGAGAATAGATTATTTGGTGGAATTATTCAATAATTCCATAAAACTCCAGGTATATATAGTCTTTATACAAGAACTAGCTTATCTAAGGTAATTTTTATCTTGGCAAATAAACTATAATCAATTACAATTTACAACTATACAAATTTTAAGCTAATTCCAATACGCTGGAAGATACATTGTCAGCACATCATCTACACATTGTTGACAAGCCAAAAAAAAAAAAAAAGTTTACAATATAAAAAATAAAATAAAATAATTATTTTATCAATGTGTAGGAGACGTATCGTATCAGTTTAGGTTTTTTTTTTTTTTAGAAAATGCGTGTCGGGTATCCTTGTCAGTGCTTCCTAGGAAGATAGAAACAACGAAAGGGGACTGATTGTCCATAGACCTTGATTACTTCCCAAAGAATCAAAACTTAACTTTCAAAGTATAGGATGTATGTACTAAAGCTTGATTCTATACAAGGAATCATTCGTGGCAAATATGAAACCACTCACAAACTGCCCATCAAATTTTTTATCAATGTACAGCTTTACCGCTGTACGGCCATCAAAGATCTTGCATCTGCTTAGTCTCACACAAACATGCACATATATTGCAATGAAATGTTAATCTGGTATTTTCTTGAAATATATCAATGCTATATCCAAGTACCCTCAGTATATGCACACTTTCCCTCCCATTTTGACCACAAATAACTTAATCAGCGGGACAAGAGTTAAACATTTAATTAATCTCAGAATAACAGCTAATGACACTGTTCATCCACGTCACATCACACCACCCACCATTCCCTTTCCTATGTAAGACCTACAAAGGTAGCATTTATTGCACCTGGATGTCACATTGCATTATTGAAAGAAGGAAATGAGATACTTAATTTCATGTATCCTCAAATGTCGTGTACCATGTAGAACTTCAGATCTACAAGGTAGATGCTGAGACCAAGAGTTGTTGACGAACACGTCAAAAGATATAAGAAAGAATCAATGTATAGAATACCTGTAATTACCTGATATAGCAGGAGTGAGAATTCCGTCACCAATCATCATGCAAGTTCCAACAAGTACTAGTATAAGAAGGGAATTCTTTTTAAATGCATGTGCCTCCAGCCATCTCTTAGTTTTAGCAGCAAATGAATGCTCGTGGAATGCGCTGCGACTATAAGTTGTAAGCTCCTCATCAGTGCGGTGTTGGTTGGGAATTGTTTTCACTTTAGCGTGCCGACATAGTAAAGAATAAAGAGCAAAGGTTCCCCCTGAATAAAAGATGAATACAGTTATGAAATCATACTCTATGTCAAGCTTTTAAACTTCTTTTTTCCCTTATCTTTCTTTATGACAGGCATGCACAGAAAATATAGAAATATGGATAAGACGATTAGTAAAAAGCCTTCAATTGAAAGAACTAAATTTACTTCGTTTCTTTATCTCCAGTACTACCCACTTCTTTTGCAAAACATCTTTTGGTATTTTTTGTTGTTGATTGAGCACATCTTTCTCAACATTACTATTATTTGACCTTTTCAAGTTATTTGGCGGGGTCACTGAAGAAATTGAACGAACTTCTCTCGGTTTCACTGGTAGAAATTGATCCGGATCATAGGTACGGCCGGTCGCCAAATAATGTATGAATTATGATGCTTTAAAATCTTGCATCTATTGCTTCTCTTAGCACCAGTGTTCCACAGGTGAAAATGTTCTCTTATATCTAAGTCAAATATGCAAGTGTTTACGAAATTGTGGTGCTCCAAAATATTGCAGGATACTATTAGCTTACTTCTACTCCTTTATCGCGTTACTGGTGCTATGTCTTCGTCGTTCAAGGATGTTACCATCATTCAAGGAACATATGACTTGAAATTCTTGCCTTATTATTGTTTTAATAGAACAAAGTTACAAAAGAGTAAAATGAACCTTTGAAGGAGAAATAAATACAAGCGATCATCCAAACACAAGATGCTGGTTATTCTACTCTATTTTATTTTATATATTTATTTGTTACAGCATCATTTCGACTACTTAGTAGCAATGAATATTCCCTGGTGTCTCACTTGATTATGCAAATAAGAAAAAAATGACTTCTCAAGCCAATTAAAGAGACTGATCTTTCCATTCTTGGCTTGAGTAACATAACATAACAAGTTTTGCCTCCAGCAGCCAAAGAAGTGACAGTCACTATAAGTAACAATTTAGTCTATCAATGACCATATTCCAAAATTAGCAATCTCGTGACATGCTTATAGCTATTGAATATTGCAGATATTTTCTAGTCTGATATCAGCTTACCTTGACCATTGTCATTTGCTCTACAAACTATGAAAACATACTTGAGTAGAGGTATCAGTGTAAGGGAGTATATAATCAACGAAAGAGCACCAATAATATCCTCTGTATCTTCTATTCCATGGGGAAAGGTATTATAGAACACATACAGAGGAGAAGTTCCCAAGTCTCCATATACCACTCCCAGACTCTGGAAGGCAAGTCGCAAGAGCAATATTGTCGAGAATTTCTGTCACAATAAAAATGACATTAGAGCAGCGAATCATACAACTTAATATTCAGTAACACAACAAAAAAAGGCCAGAAACACTATGCAAAGCAATTGCTTCCTATAGGAAGACTTCGAGTTGAAGAACTCCAAGAATGGTCATCTAAATTAAATGGTTCGCGAACACTATAGTGCAGCTTGCATCGTGTAGTCTGTTGCAACCAAATAAAATCCTTTTTTAAGTACTGGAGGCAACAATTTTAATCTAGATTTAAAGAACATCTGGACAAAGGCAAATCAAGCAATTGTAGAATCTAATTCATCAACACATAAGTACTTATATAGTTTGTATATATAAGAAAATGAGAGAGAATTCGGGTTTACCTTTTCTCTATACATATTTCTTAGTCTTCCAGCCTCCTCATCCATAGGCTGATCAAGCTTCTGCTCCAAAAACCACAAGCTCCCCTTAGTTTCATCTCCTTCATTAAATCCCATCCCAGATTCCATTTCCATTTCTCTTTTCAAATCTACAAATAATTCAAGCCCGAATATAAATGCACAGAAGACCGATCCCAAAATTCCAAATATAAAGAACTCGACACTTGCAAACTTAGAAGTTAAAACTCAATTCACTTCTAGCAAAACCAAAAAAAAAATAAAAAAAAAAGGCTGAAAACCAGTTTTTGGAGGACAGAAATGATTGATATTAAATCACACAGCTGGAACAGAAATCCCCACGGTGGGGTCAAATCAATACCAGCCACTTGCCCACCAAACAAGTACCAAAACAAAAGAACAACTTCAAATTTCTAAAAATAAAAAAATAAAAAATTAATGCCTCTCCAAATCAAATCCCTGAACTGAAACTTTCAATATTTTATACCTCTTCTTTCTTGCTGTGATGTTTAGCCTTAGCCCACCTCAAAACTCGAATTGGAAACAAAGGCTTTATTTAAATTTCTTTCACTCCTTTGAAGAAGCATTCATAAACTAGAAAGAAAATAAAAAGGGCCTAAAACAGACTGCGGATTATCTCCATAAACTCTGAATGTCTCAATCTACAGTTGAAGAGATGGAGAGACGTCAGAGTCATTTGTTTTGTCATTTATTTATTTCGAGCGACACGTTCGGTTGGATTTGCAAATTTAATTATTAATATAATATGCAGTAATTGTATATTCCCCACTTCAATTAATTGCTTAGTTAAATATCACATCATAATTGAAGTTTACTGGTTCAATTACCGAACAAATTAAATATTATAGTAAGATCAGGGATGAATTTTGGTTATTTTCCATTAGGTCCACGAATGGCTACTTTTTGGTGTTTTGACACTGTTTTATCCTAATAATTTCTTGAGTTAAAACACAATTTTATTTCAAATTTAAGATTATTTTAGAAGAATGTATTTTGGATTAGAAAATTGATNGTGTTTTGACACTGTTTTATCCTAATAATTTCTTGAGTTAAAACACAATTTTATTTCAAATTTAAGATTATTTTAGAAGAATGTATTTTGGATTAGAAAATTGATTGATAATGTGTGGTTGAAAAAGAAGGAAAAATTATTGATGTGATGAAAAATATTATTTTATTAAAGAATGTGTGGTTGAAAACGAGTAGAAAAATGAAAATGAATATTTTAATGTGTACTAAATAAGGGCTAAACTACTCTTTTTCAAAATCCGAATCATTAAAGTTAAGTGCTTGTTTGATCGTGCTTGAACGACTATTTTGAAAAGTAAAATGTTGGAGCCACAATTATTGTATAAGACCCCACAATTTGTTCTTTTGTTACAATTAAAAAATTCACCTATAAACACGTATATAAGTATATCCAAACATGTACTAAACCTAAGGGGATTATCACTCGAAACATTATTTAGAGCTTGTTTGGTAGGAATTTTTTGGAGGAAGAATTGATTTTGAATAGTGATATGCTGGGAAATGTGTGGATGAAAAAGAAGAAAAAATTATTGATGTGATGGAAAATATTATTTTATTGAAGAATGTGTGGTTGAAAAATGAGAATTGATTTACTGTAGAATTGGAGAATCCGTACCAAACAGGCTCTTAGTTCTTCCTTAGGACTTATTTAAACTTACTTTTGAGAACCCTCGAATATTGCATCGGTTTAAATAATGCTATGAAGATATCTATCATTGATGGTTTTGAACATCAATTTAGGTATCAATATATCATAGATTTTATTAAGGGCGTGTTCGGTAGAGATTAAAATCGGATTAAAATTGAAAAATTAGTTGCTATTGTTAATTTTTATTAAACAAGTGAGACCCAATAAGGGTCATATTTTCAATTTTAATTGAATTTTAAGCACGACCGAACACATCATAAATTTGTCATAATTCCTTATATTTTATTAAATCAATAATTTAATGTAACTAGTGTTATCAATTAAACTGATGTTAAACATATATGCTAAAAGCATTACTCTATTTTTTTACTTATAAGTTAAAATATTATTGTAGAATAGATTAGTATTTTACTTTATTTATTCTAATTTGGTTAAAATTTAGTTAATTGTTTATAAGTAAACTTCTTAAAAATAAACATGCACTTAGTTTCAGAAGAATCTTTATGGGGAAGTGTGTCGGCAGGGATTTGTGCTGAGTGAAATTAGTGGGTTAATTAATTACTAATGTATTTTCATTAAATTATTTAAGAAATAATGAAATACTACTACTGTTTTACTTTATTTACAGTTGGAAAAAAGAGTACAATCAATAATTAGAGAAAGATTCCTAGGATCTGGGGAAAGCTCATGTGACTCAAATTTCAATGTTAAGATTCCTAGTCATGTTTGGTCGCTGTTAAAATCTAAATTAAAGTCGGAATCAATAATTAATTTTATTTTTATATTTCATTGAATTCACAACTTTTAACACACATTTTATCAATTTTTATCAAAATTTATTAAAAATTTGATATTAATTCTCACCAAACAAGTACTATGTACATTCTTGTTTCTTGTCGTGCCCCACTATTTTCATGTCTAATCTTGACCTAATTAAAATTAGTACAATCATTGGTCCGTTGCCTAAATCAGTGACTATTTTTTGTTTAAGAGCATCTTTTGGTTTTCAATTATTTATAATTGATTAGCAAACATGTTACTTATTCCGCCCCTGTTTGGTTTTGCTGAATTTTTTAATTAAAATGCAACAATTGATTATAATCATATATTTCATAAAATTTTATCAAAATTTACTAACAATATAATTTTAATCTAAACTAAAAAGGGCCTCAATGTAATTTAAAACTATGCCCTGACACTGGTTCAATTCATCGTGTTCAGATTTAGCTCTCGTTTGTTTCTGTTTTTCATCCATAAAAATGAAAAATATGATCGTTATCCATCACATCAAACCATCAATTTTGAATTTCTATCTCTTGTGTGGGACCTAATAACGACTATATTTTTTATTCTCATTCTACAATAATGAGAATCAAACGAGCCATTAATTATTGAAGCAGAATGATTCTATTCTGTACCATAATTAAATTTTTCAAGCACAACATTAATCTAACAGATAATAGATTCTATCTTATTTTTATATAATATCAAACACGGTCCAAATTTAAAAACAAAAATAACAAGTTGTCTAATAAAATTCATCAACCAACCAACGTATATGAATGACCAAAGAGTAAATAATAATATAAAAAACGTATATGAATTTACTTTTCATCCCATGGATTACAGCACTCCCCCTTCAAACCTTCAATTTTACATAGAAAATGAGATAAAATAAAAATAATAGAAATAAATATTTTTTATGGTATTACTAGAACTTTTTTTATATATAAATTATATAACCCAAAATATTTTTTAGATTTTATTTACATGAAATTAATTTTTGAGTACCGTCAAATTTTTAGATCCTGCATTTTGAAAAAAAAAATAAAAAAATGCCATGGAAGTGTGTAGGATTTTAGAATAATTTCAATTGGAAAACATAGCCCTACCTCTTTACTATCTCACAAATTAGGATTCGTGGGGTTCAAGACCCCGCAGATAATGCAAGGGAGGCCCTGATAGTTTCCGTATCGAAGTGTTGTTCGATTGATGTCATTTCTGATATGGTATTCAAATTGGAGGGAAACTTACTTTTTGAAAAAAATTTATCCCATCACAGACATCAAATGAGTCTTGCGTGACCATTTAACTTTTAAATAGACATTTTTTAATAGGAGAGGCCATTTGTACAATGTTAAAAAGTTATAAACATTATTGTACAAATAATAAGTTCGAGACCTAACTATCATACTTAAGAAAGATTGACGGCTCAAGAGGATTTTGACCAAAAATCAATGAGATGAGAAAGACATTTAGGTAATAGACAGGACAGCATTAAATTATTTTATCATTTTAAAAGATAATGGACATCTCCTTCATAATTCATTGATGAATTTCAGTCATTTTGTTTGTTATTCTTAGATAGGAGAATATAATGATTATGACATTTATTTCACTATTTTTGTCCCAATTATATGCAATACTTTGTCAAAAAAAAAAACATTTGGCCATCATTCTATTATTTTCAAAATACATTTTTCTCTCATTTCTTTTCAATTATGTATTCTTTATTCAAATAATATTACATGTTAACCCAAAACATTTTTTTTTAACCACACATTTTTCATTAATACTTCAATGATAAAATATACATTTTTTCCTTATTTTTTAACCATACATTCTCTATTTGGAAGAAGCCTAGGTAAGTATGATATGAACTATCGGGGATTACCTATGTATAAAGTGAAGTTGGGCCACTTCTATGAGAATTGAGGTTTAAACTCTCTTAAAGTGCTTATAAAATTAAGAGTTATTTAAGGCCAAAATTAATACAATTATGAGAATCAAAGTTATTAGAAAAGTTATGGCGTCAATACAATTGTTTTGATTTACACCAACAACTGAATAGTTCAAGACATCATGTTCATTGATTAATTTAGTAAATTTGATTGTGTTCTACTAAAAAACTTTCAAAACCAAAATCCACCTCTCTTGATGCTATAGTTGTTGTATGTGCTCATTTTTGTCAGAGTCTGCTTTTTATGTGTGTATTGATAAATTTTATTCATATGGAGGATTGTTGAAATTTTTTTAAAATAAAGTTGATAAAAATCAACTTTTAACCAAATATTTCGATGGCTCCCACTTTTCAAAATGTGAAATGAAAAAAAAAAAAGGGTTGGTTAGGTTCTCCTCGTCAAGTAGATGAGTTTGACATATTTGGGCATCGAAAACTCTTTCTAGATGAATAAGAAATTAGTGAATAAAATAGTGTTGAAAAGCATGAATTTTGAATTAATAAAAAAAATAATTCAGTATACAAGTGTCGCCTAGCGCCAAGCGAGCAACGGTGTCCCTAAAATAAGGGCTCGAGCAACAATTGGGCAGTAAGAGAGAGACGGCCAACATGTGTAGTTTTTCGTGAAACAAGTTGATTTTTGGGTTGTGTTTCTCCGGTTGCAACCCATCAACCCTATAAATTGAACCCCTATGTATTTGTTTCATTCACTCTTATTCTATGCAATTAAAACATATCATATATCATTTCCTAGCCAAAATTATGCATCATAAAGTCTTTCTTTTTCATTTCAAAAATGAGTTCATAACTTTGTTCGGTTCGTCGATTCTTGTGTTTTGAAGTGCTGCAAACACAAGAATTTGATTTTTGTATTTTGGGAGAGGATTACCATAAATCATAGACACCTGTGCGGGACAAATTCGTTTTAAGGACTAAGCGTTCAATTCTTGTTTCGATCCTTTTGTGTTTCATTCTTTTAGTGTTATTATGTCCAACATTCCCTTTGATTATGGGTAGGAACTGTTAAGTTTGAATTACGACAATAAAGAAATCATTTTGTGCCTTTTACAAACAACTTTGATGTTATGTTTTGAACATGAAATTATATTACGCTTAATTAAAGTAATAAATTTTGTAATTATAAAGTAGCCTTTTTGTACATATATGGTAGAGGGGCACAAATTCCTACCTCTCCATCTATGAGAAGTTTGGATTTTTGTAAGAAAAAATGTAAACTTAACAAATTATAAATTTGTAAAAACCATCATCATCTATCCAAGCTTGGGACTGCCTACAATAGTACTGAAGATAAAACTGTACACAAATAAATATTTCATGTATATTTTTTTAGAAATAATACAATATAATAATAAGTAAAAGTTAAATCATAATTAAAATATTACCTTCGCGGACTTGCACGTCTGAAAAGATCTCAAAGGACGCCTTAAATTTCTTGAAGTCATTGACGGACATAAAACGTGTGCTTCTATTTAGGTTATAATATTGTCTAAACCATGTGATGCATCTCAATCTAACACACAGTCTCCCGTGATAGACCTCATATCGTAAGTATTGATAAAGTCACGGATGCTGTGAACAACTATCAAACCATATTGGACAACAACAAATATTTATACGTTGTGCATTCCATCATTGGAGTATATATCAAATAAGACAATCATTACTAATATCGCGTCCCATATTGGCGATCTAAGCATATTGGTTTCTCACTTTTTCGAATTCAGAAAAGTTAAATCTTTGTAGTTCGTATCATAATACAAATTGCACAATTCTTTAATTCTTCCTTGTAACGAGAAATGTTTATATCAAAGGTAAAATTTAAATTTGTTGAAGTAACTGCAAGCAATGTTTGGTCTCGCGCAATTTGAGTTAGAGATCCTGCATTGTTGTTAGTAAAAAGATAATTGGTACTTGATGAAGAATAGTAATTTTAACGTGTTTTCCACCGCAACACATACTAGAGATAGCAAAGAATCCTCGCCCATGCACTGTAAAAAGACAAAGTAAATATTTAACAAATAGGCTATAGCACAATTTAAGTTAGAAAAACGATATTCACATTGCAAAGAAGATGAAAATATATTTAACAAGTTATTACTCAAAACGTCATTTTAACATTGATTACAAAAAATATCTATCTCGTCACTATATCGTATCAACGTTCTTGAACTATTTGTAATTTCGTTCAAATTCTATGCGAAAAAAGTAAATTGAATTCCATAAATACTATTTTAGGAAATTTGAGGAAAAATTGTAAAAGTGGTGTTTACGCTTCCATATTTTCGATTTTGCATTCTTTCAATTAACCTAAAATACTATCTAATATATGAGCACCAGATTTTATTATTGATTGTAAATTCTTAACAAAATAATTATATACAAACACCTTACCAAAACACAAAAAGAAAAAATGAACTTGTAAATATGATGTAAAATAGCATCATTATTCTTGCGTCTTGTACAACATATTAATCAAGTCAAACTCCCGTAAAGAATGCATAATTATTTGTACAATGTGTTGAGTAGGTTCATTTGTTGCAATGTATTAGGGATGGAAAAAACCCAACAAATCCGATACCTGCGAGGTCTCTCCCCGAACGAGGCGGGGATAACCCGCTTAATCGGGTATTCAGGGTAGAGACGGGGCTAAGAATTTTGCCCCGATGCGGGTTTGGGACGGGAATGGGTAACGGGTGCCCCGCCCCATTTAATATTTTTTTAAAATTTTTTTAGAATACAATACTTTAAATGAAAAATTTCACGAAATTTTATTATTTCTAATAGAAAATGGTAACTAATAATTAGTTGTCTAAATCTAATGAATGAGGTCAATAAAAATAAATTATCAAAAACTTAAAAAAACAAATTAAACGGACAGCCCCGCCCTGTTGCCATCTCTACAATGTATGAATAGAAAATAATTTTTTCACCAAAGTCAAATTATCATCATTAAAATATAATGCCACCAAATATATGTATCCATTACTATTAGCAAAACACATAGCATCGAGAGTTAAAAAATAATACGTTCCGTAATTTAAAAGAATAACTTTAATTCTTCAATGCGATAACACAACTGGCATATTCTTCGGATCTTTTAAAAATTGGCAAAGGAATTAGACAAACTATCTTTGTTCCATGAAATGATGATGATATAGCAGTTATGCAAATTGGGTAGAATAATGCAACAACAAAATATAAGGAGTAATGCTACGTGTACAAAAAGTTTTATCAAATCTTTTACTGGAGTAAAATATCGACACCACAATTGTTCAAACCAATCCTACAACTTATTTGGGTAATTTGAAGTAACCTAATTTAATTAGTGCTACTCATGGCCCGACTCGTAACTCTTATGTTGTGATTCGAACCACTGACTTAACTATTAAAGTGCTTCCAACTTCCTCTGCTTTGTGCTTACTGCTTTATGACTTCTGTTTTCATCTCATTTTTTAGCCTTTGTGGCTATTATTGTGGTTGCAATAATACTTCACACCGTGTCTTTTGTAGGCAAGCCAAGGAAGCGATCGGGTTTGGAATTGGTTTGTGGTTTGGGTTTGAAGATTGCGGTGTTTGATTCGATATATAGATGATATATAGTGATGGCAACGGGGCGGGTTCGGGGCGGGGCACCCCTGCCCCGCCCTCGCCCCGCCTTTGACGGGGCGGGGCGGGGCCCCGTTTAATGCCCCATTTAGTTTTTTTTTTTTAAACCAAAAATTTTCAATTAAATACAAATTCAAAATTTTATAATCCAAAATAAATAATACTTAAAATAACTACATCAATATCCAAACAAACCAATGAAAACAACCAATGTTCAATTTTTTTTTTTTAACTAGGCAGGGTGGGGCGGGGCGCCTCCACCCCGCCCCGCCAACCCATCGGGGCGGGATAAATTGCCATCTCTAGTGAAAATTGTAGTATTAGTAAGATTCTCTAGTACTAGAGAGTAACTTTCTCCCTCGGGTTCTTACTGGATTCTAGCCATGCTCACTACGTTGGTTTGTGAGTTAAGCCCATGTTTGAGCTTCATTTTTCAATATTACGTTTTTCTCCAAATTCATTTTCAACTACATATTTTTGTAATAAAATAATTTTATACATAAATTTAATTTATTTTTTTTTACTTTTCAACTACACATTGTTCATAAAATCATCATTCTAAAGTCCATTTTTACAAATAATGGGGATCAAACAAGGGGCTTAAGATTATGTAATGATGATGTAAAACGTACTTGCGTGCTTTGTACCGAATTCTAAAGTTTAGAACTTATTTGAAATCCAAAAAACTGGAGGTTGAATCACTTACCTATGTTGCTATCTTATTGTACTACCAGACACTTTTTTTTGTCAGAAATTTCGATCACAGTGGAATGAGTTTGATATCCACAATTCAAGAACCAATTATGATATCTTAATCTTGCAAAATCAAGTCGCTCAACCTCGTGTGTTTTTCTCTATATGTTTATATCTGAATTTGCATTCATGTGTGATGGTTTTAGAGGGTTTGGAGTTATTTAGAAGTTGTAAGTGGTGGAGATTCAAATTCGAACCTCAATTCCCTCAACTTTTCCCTCCAAACCACTCTCATTCAATTCAGGTTAGGTCACGTGACCCGTTTTATACCAACATTTCATACTCGTATATAATGGGCTTGACCTGATTCTAATATAATATCAATTATATATATCTTAAGATCTCCAAGTTCATACAGGTAAATGGATCGTGCAACCAATGAGTTCATTTAAGAGCACACAATACAACCTATTAGGGATATATAGAAGCTCTACAAGAGGAAATACATTTCTCGCTATACCCAGACATATTTTGTAATACTAGTTCGAATATTTTTACCCCTTAAAAAATCAAATAACATATTCAATATTTTCATCTATATTTTGTATTCACAATCGTGTTACGGAGTCTAAAAAGGTTAACACAATTGTTCGGCCGATGAATACAATCTAAGGTGTTAGACAAGACAGTTTCATTTCCTACTTGAATCCATTAATTTTAAGTCAACTACTTTTCTAGACATGTCACATCAAATCGAATCAGCCATAGTTATTGGTAACATGCTAAAGTAGCAACTTTGAAGTAAAATTTTGAGAAACAATCAAAAGTCATAAGGGTATATAAGTGAGATCGTATGTTCTAAGACTCACACAATGAAGAATGGTCCATTCTTTTATTTTTCATAGATTATTAAAGCATACGTGTTACAGTGTTTTCTTCTTTTCTTATGGTGTATGTCTCATTTTACAAATTAAATACACCGTAGAGATCTTAGTTTAGATATTTCTCAATATCTAACTTGAATTCTCCTATATTTATTCATCTAGGCAATCCTAATCGAGAACTCGATTTAGCTATAAAACATGTCTAATGGATAGCAAAATCATCTTCTTTTATTTGTTGTAGTCTCGTCTCAAAATCTCATCAAGGCACATGGATCGTGTACAAAATATGATCACTTTGTCTCATCTCAACACACCCTAAAGTGTATGAGGTGATTGTTCTTGTGATTTTATGTGTTCATAGAAAACAATAATCTAGTAATTATAACAAAAGATTACTCTTATCATATGAACTCATTATTCATTAATGAACTTATATTAAAAGTTTATATGGTACATAATTCAAATTTTACGTAATCCATGATATTTAACATGAGTTACAAAATACATCTCTATGTATATGTTTAGTAAATGGATCAGCTACCATTTGGTGTACAGAAATATATTGCAAACTCACTTCTTCTTTTTTTTTTTTTCTCTATGAAGTCTCGTACAAAATTATATTTCATATTAATATGTTTGATTCTACTGATACTTGAGGATCTCCTTTATATGCAATAGCTGCCTGACTAGCATAGAAAATAAATATAGGCCCTGTGTCACCATTAAATAGGGATGAAAATTCGACGCGTAGGCTCGGACGGCTTGTGGCTCGGTTCAAATAAAGCGCGAGCCGGCTCAACTCGTGACCTATGTCCACCTAGCCTCATTTTCGAGCAACGGCCCTAGCTTGAGCGACCAAAGTGGTTGTACGAGCCACTCTGGACCAACTCATGTGATAGGTCAAAAACGTCCTATGTCACAAACCATTTTTGGCCTATGATTATACAGGCAGCTACTGTAGTTGTCTTTTGCAACTTGCACACAAGCAAACTAGCAAGCAATTGCTGGTGCAGGCATCTACACAAGGTAACTGTTATACTATGTGCTGCCTGCATGATGAGACGATTGTTTGCTCATGCAGGTAACACGTAGCTACCTGCATATAGCTGTCGATAGTTATACTAATGGAACTTGAATTTCAAATTTTGTAAATCGAGCTAATTTTTTTGCCTATAAACGAGAAGGTAAAATTTTGGATTTGAGATCAACTTCACTCAACAATATTTAATTTATAGTATTCTATTTTTCAATACTACTCTCCAACTTCTTTACTTCGATATTCAGTCTCTTTTGCTATAATTTTTCAATTTTAAGTGTTCCAAATTTCATAGATATTAATGGATTTTACTAGTAATGAGCTAACCAATTTAAAGATAGTTTGAGTACTCCATTCGGCTACAATGCATCTAAAAATATTCAAATTGACTTGGAGGATTCCAAGGGGAAGAAGTACTCGAAACTAATATGGAAGATTGTCATTGGTCTATTGCATTTTGTGTAAAGAGATTCTTAAAACCCTTTTTTGTTACCACAAACATGTGAAGCGGTGTTTATTACCCTACAACTTCACTTGTTTTATAACATTTTTCTACATTGCACAAACGTTTAATAAATATAGGACTATACCAATTTGTTGATATAATTTTCTTATGGAGTTAATGTTTCGAAAATATTGGAAAGAGTTGCCCTCTTTATTTCTTTTAGATCGGTGATGGACAATCGAGTTAATTTAATTGGTATAAAAGCTATTATAAATATAGATTTTCAAATTACATGAATGTTTAATAATAACATGTATATATATAGGATCTTCATTATGTGAAATATATAAGTATTATGTTGAAAATGAAGTCAGAATAGTTCAAGTTGGCAAAGTACATTTTCAGGAAATACTACAAAGAATTCTGATGATATATGGAATTTTTTGAAAACCAATACAAGTGTTCTCTCATTTAGTTCTAGTTCATCCATATCTAGAGTAATAGATGTTTTTGGTACATATATTGAAATTCCCTCTAGGAATATGTGTGTGGACGTTCATTGTGTGTTACAACCAAAAGAATTAGACGAATTTGTTCTTCTATCATGATGGAGGTGTAATGAAAGATGGTATCCAATTGTATCAAAAATTTCATGTGATCTACTAACACCTCTGACGTCTACGGTAGTATTGGAGACTGCATTTAGTTTATGTGGTAGGGTTTTATTAGATGAATGATCAATACTAAAATGAAACATGTAGGAGGCTCTAATATGTTTGAAAGATTGGGAATATGCATAATTAAGTCTTCAAAAACAAGTTGACAATATAGTGGTCAAGAAAATATAGTAGATCTAGTGATAGGATATTGCAAGTTTTTAAATTAATCTGTTGCCTTAATTACGTAATTTTTAATTTCATTTATTTGAAAAAAATTGTATATGAAATATCTTATTTGTTTACAATTTTAATTCCACCTACATTGATTGTAGTCGGTCCTAAGTCCAAAAAGGAGGGATTTTGTAACTTTTTTAATCTATAATTAATATAAATTGCACAAAATTTATATTAGTAAAAGAATTTCAAATCTCACGAATTAAAAAAAAAAAAAATCGAGTCGGCTCAACTTGGCAAGATCAAGCCTAAAGCTTGAGCCAAGCCTCGATTTTTCATTCGAGCTTTGGCTCTGCTCAAGCCAAAAAAGTTTGAACCAATTTTTGTACAAATCATGCACAAGTCGGGACTCTTAGCTCGTGACCACTAAGGAATTTTAGATTCTAAAAAATCTCCTTAACCAAACAACTTCCTGTACTGCTAAAGCACATACTACGAATTCTGCCTCCATTGTAGACAAGGAAATGAACGTCTATTTCTTGCTATCCAGGGGATGGTGCCATTATTAAGCAAGAATTCATATCCCGAAATTGATTTGCGTTCATCTAGGTCTTTATACTATCAGAATCTGTATATCCTTTTAAACACAAATCATTTTATTGATAGTATATGGAATGATTAGAAGTACCCCTTAGGTATTTTAATATCCTCTTAACAGCTTTCCAATGCTATCTTCCAGAATTAGATTGATTCTTGTTGACCAGACCATTGACATAACTAATGTTGGGACGAGTACAATCATAGTGGACATCAAGTTCCCAACCGTACTAAATTATGATACTTTGGACATTTCTTCTTTTTCCTTAAGAGTCTCAGGATACATGTAAAGACTTAGAGAACCGCCTTTTGATACAGGAGTGTCAATGTGATTGCAATTTTCTATTTTGACATGTTCATGAATCTTTTTATATATGAATATTGTGATAGAGCAAGAAGTGTTTTTCTTTTCGATTGATATGCTTCAATAAATTTATTTCGTCATCCTCGCAATTAATAAAATGAAGTGATACATCATATACAAAAGTATTGTTGATAACATTTACTTTTTGATTCTATATCTTTCTCATAATAACATAATTTATTGAGATAACTCCACTTTCAATGTTTCAAGTACTTGAACCTTTTTTGCAGTTTTATAATTAATTATATCTATACTCTCTTAGAATACACGCATCCTAATTGGGACAATCTTTCTTATTTGCTCACTTCTTTCGAGAGTTTTTCTCTTTAAAATCGAATGTCACAACACATCGGGCTTGTCATTTATATAATACTAACAATTTATTATTCTTTGATCTTAATACGAGATGAAGCTTACATAGCTGGTATATGAGATTTTTTAAATCTCTTATATGTCAGTAAGCGTATCTTACAATTGAGTTATCTTTCATATTGTCAGTCGAGGATATAGATAGTACAATATGATATATTATGTATTATTTTCAGCTACTAATTTCTCCCCCCAATGCTGAGAAAACAGTTCAATCAAATTGACAGTCAACAAATCGCGTTATAAAATATCACACGTTAGAACTTAAAATATTTTATAAAGATTTAAACTAGCATTTAGCCCTTGTTTGACACCCATAAAATTAAAATTTATTTTTCTCTCTTCTTATCAACCACACATTCTCCAATAAAATAATATTATACGTAAATCTAAAAAACTTCTTTTTAACCCCACATTCTTCAAAAAATTACTATTCCTCTCATTATAATCTAAAATGATGGAGCCCAAACAGAGGCTTATTCTCAATGTTCTTTACTATCAAAATAAGAGATGAAAAAAGTATGCTTTGACCATAGGCAAAATATATCGAGAAACTTTTTGATGTTTGCATGATATTAATAGCATTTCCTAGATAGAATTGGGATGTACTATATTCTTATTAGTAATGATTTAGAAATTATTTAAAGTCGTTTAACAGACATTAATGTTAAATCATTTATCGTCTTCACAACCAACACTTATTTAAATGATGAGATTTAAGCTCACTATCGTTAACAAGACATATAATTTTGATTATATAATATGAAAATTATGCTTATAATTTAAAATATGAGCAGATGTAACATATCCATTAGATATAAATAATATTTAGATGTTTCATGCAATCATCTAATGATGTATCGTATTTATTAGATATAAATAATATTTAGATTATCAATATGGAGGGTGACGGGCCTCATGTATCACCCTAATTAAGCTCAGAAATATAGGGAATCTAGTCCCTATTTTAACTAGTGAATGATCATTTTCAATAAAGAGAATAAACATCATATAGGAATTCATTGGATTGAAAAATATTCTGATTCTTCGTTCAATGTCAATTGGATTCTCAACATAGTGTCACTATTGATCAAGTGATGATCCAACTAAGAATACATTTAATAATTGAACTTCTAGTTCAATATATTGTTTATTTCAATTATACCACACATTTTAGAAATTTAGTATATTTCTCTTTAATTTAGTAGAGAATAAATTATCATCAATAGTAAAATTTTATTCTCCCACATAACGTAGTATTGACTTTTCTAGATTATCAACACAATATTCTTTTGAAATATTGATACATCTTGGTTATAATTACTCACAAAAAATAGAATAATATTTGTTCGGAATATTTATGCATTTAAATTAATCATAATATTTTTTTTTCAGAATATTAATATGTATAAATTTGTGTTTTTTCAGGAATAAAATACGATATTCTTCAAAAATACTAATATGTAATATTTTTACTTTTTTTGAGCAATATGTCAATATTCTTTTGGAGCAACATGTTAATATTTTTCTGAATTATTGAAATTGTAATGTCATCTTTTTCAAGAGCAAATAATATTCTTTCCGGAATATTTATATAAGGTGGGTTGTGTTTTTCTCAAACATCAACACTATATTCGTTTAGTACAAATACAATTTTTAGTTATGCTTCTTCATTAACCCTAGTTAATCAAAAGATTTAAGGAACCTAAAACTTCAAAAGTATAATATAAAATAGAATAAAAAGATTTTTAAAGAATAGACTTACTTGGATTTGAAAGCTTTAGAAAACCTTGAATAGTTGATAAATCTCTTATTCTTCAAAGATGTAAATCTAAAAAAAAATTATAGTAATTAAAAATTCGTTACTGTTCATGTATTTATTTCTCACAAACAAATCATCGGGTGTTGATATTAACCATTGCATTTGAAGAACAATGAGTTGCGAACGTTCTGTCCAAATTTTATGATGAACAGACTACAGAATACTGAGATATTAACATTTTTATCACAACAGTGCAGTATGTCTAGATCCTGCGAATTTTTGCACCGTTGATTTCGGATTTTCTCTTTATTTTGGGTGAGTTTCTTCTTGCTGATAACGTGTTATAAAGGTAAAGGAACAAGAGATAAATATAAGATAAGAAAATAGAGAGAGTCAAAACTCAAATGGGTATTTTGTTGATGACAAAGCCTTATATTTATAGAGTCCAAATGAAAGTTAAAATCAAAATAAAATACTCTTTCAAATTAGATAAGACTTATCTAAGTATTTCGATAAGATGAAATAATTATCACATAATTTTGTAACACTTTCCTACACACACACACACACATTTTTTTTTTCAAGTTATATATTTTATACCTTTAAAATAGAAATTCAATATACTTAACTAAAATATTTCACATAAGCTGGATTGTAAAATTTTATTTTTTATTTAGTTTTTGTTTTTTTTTTAGCATAAACATTATTAATGTCTAAGTGGAGTTTTTAGGCCTCCACCTAAATTGAAGGAGAGGTTGGATTTCCTATCCCTGTTTTATTTATAAAATCGAAGTACATTTGGAATCGGGACAATCTAACATGAGTAAATATAGCAGGAATTAAGCTGAATTGCCAAAAAAAAATTTGTCCACTTAGTTAACCTACACTTGCATGCGCATTGGACCTGCGTGAATAAAAAATGCCAAAATGTCTCCCCCACCCCCATGGTGACCGTGCTGTCAATGAGGGTTTCGAAACCCTCCCAATAGCATAGCATGATTGATATAGCAATAAATATGAAAGTATTCATTAGTTTCATTCTTGTGAATGAGAAGAAAAACAACTAAAAAAATGTAATGCATATATCCGTGTTCATTAGATCAGGAATATTTTAATCTTGATGCCTTATCAAACTTTTGAGCTCGGAGCTTAGTTCATGTATAAAGAATTCTTAGTATACTGAGCATGTCATTCTTTAATTTGCAAGATAATCTGCTATCTTACTCCCTTTTTGATAAGTATGCGAGTAGCTGAGAACCGAATTATATATATGTTTGGCCCTCATTTTTTAAAATTCATTTTCAATCTCACATTCTTCCACAAATAATTTTACACGTAAGCACCTGTTTGATTCACATTATTTTTTTCATTCACATTCTTCTACTCATTTTTAACTACACATTCTTTAATAAAATAATAGTTTCCATCACATCAATAATTTTTCCTTCTTTTTTAACCACACATTCTTCATCAATCTATTATTTCAGAATACATTCTTCCAAAATAATGTGGCCCAAACACACCCTAAATCAAATTTTTTTTCCTTATTTTCAACTGCACATTCTCCAAAAAATCACAATTCCAAAATATATTTTATTAACAAAATGGGGCTCAAGCAAGGGGCTTAAGTTTTGTTGTATGAGTACAAATAATACTAAACTTTAAGCTAAAGGGAAATATTTAGCCCATGTTTGGCCCTTATTAATTAATAATATGTTTTTCTCTTTCTTCTTTTTGACATCACATTTTCCAATAAAATAACATTACACATAATAAAAACTTCTTTCCTCTTTTTCAATCACATATTCTTCAAAGAAACACTATTCCAAAAATTGTAACATCAAATATTGGAGGCCAAACGGGACTTAATTAAAATGCCAAACTTTTGATTGAAAACCAAATACGATGAAAAAGAAATATATGAAGCAATCTAGCTCAATTTCAATGTAAAAACATATTAGGATTTTGGATTAAAGAAAACATAATTAGGCTCAATTTCAATGCAAAACATATAATAATCAATTTTTTGTTCAAACTTTATGAAATTTTAAACTTTAAAACTTGAAAATCTAATTATTTTATTGCCAAAGTCTTTCATGTCAAATCATTAAGAATTAATAATGCGGAATATATCTTAATTTTTTGGGAACAATTCTTTAATACTGGATCTTGAATCTTAATTATTGGTTCTTTTGGTTCTTTAGTTCTCGATCTTGATTCTGGCTACTTACTCCATAATCTTGATTGTCTTGTTCTTCGATTTAATCGCTCTAATCATTCTTCTTGATTTTTTTTTTTTTAAATTCTTGTTTTTGATTGTGGGTTTTGGATATTTCTTTTCAATATGCTTTCTCTTGTATTCTTGTGTTGATGGATCTTCCTCTTCCTCCTTTCTTTTTTTTATCCATGTTCTTGATTTTGGGTTTTTGATATTCCTCTTCAACATGCTTTCTCTTATAATCTTGTGTTGATGTGATGACACAAAAATGAGAAGTTACATATGAATTATGAATCATAACCGTATATATAATTTTCATATGTATTTGGCCCATCGTCAAATACAGTCTTAATGGATCTGATCTCTACACATATAATTTGGCCCGCATTTTATTTAGATACTCTAAGTCCAACAATTTAATTTTTTATTAGATCACTTTAATTATACACAAGTAATTACATATGTAGACCTACATGACAAATTAATAAACCCAACATATGTTACCTTATAAATGTGTACAACCTTATGACATCAAACCTTTTGCTATCATAATCAAAAGCATCTCCAATTAATCTCGTCCATTGATTTTATCAATATAGGATCAAATCGGTGTTCGTTACAAATATCATAACTAAACCCTCATTGATCACGTATATCAACACAATCAAATGACACATATCAATTGTGGATGTGTAGCATGAAATTTACATGTAATGTAATCCAAACATGCATATTTTCGACTGGTCCTACCTTATTCTTTCATGAGATACCATAAACTTTAATCAGAGTGGAACTAAATTGAATATTTTATTTCTTAAATAAACCAAATATCCATGGATAAATTTTTTTTCTAAAATAGACGACATCCGAATACAAACTCCCACTAAGCTGACATATCATCAAAAGATGCAACACTCATGTAAGTATTATTCTCACGAAAGACTTTGGGTGGTAGCCATTTAATAAATGGATACATAATCATGAAGTTTATCCTAATATGCTTTATAGAAACCCGACCACTGTGACTTCTCTCATTGACATCGAGAAACTTAAAGTTTATAAACTTTGACATCATCAAACTCCTGTTGGAATACAAGATTACTATTGTCATAGAATAACTAAAGTGGTCTTTTAAATACATCCAAAATGTGCAGCCTAGTGACAATTTCGCATTCATATTTCATGATCTAAATCAGAATATCCAATTATCTCAATTGGTCTGACTTTCCTGAATATGATCATGTAATCCTTAGTTCTTTGTAAATTAAATAACTTAATTGTTACTTTCTAAATTTCCATCTCAAAGTTAATTAAATATTTGTCTAACATTTCAACAATGAATGCTATATCCAAATGTGTACAAACTCAAGCATACATTAAACTCCTAATTGCTGAAACATAAGGAATTTCTTGTATTTCCATTTCTTTAAATTTATCCTTAGGGCATTTGATTGAAACTAAAATTGTCTCCCTTAGATTCAGAGATATCACTTGATTTTCATTCCTGCATTCCATATTTCTTAAGTATCTTATCGATACAACGCTTTTGTGAGAATCAAAAATACACTGAGAACGATTCATGTGTATCTATATCCTTAATACAAAAGAGATGTCACAAGAAATTTTCATTTCAAAATTTCATGATAGAAGTTTCTTGGTTTTGTGCAATAAGCTTATATTATTGCAGGAAACAATATATCATCAACATACAATACCAAAAAATATGCTTACTCTCACTGAACTTGTGATATATACAATCATTAACTGAATTCATCTCAAATCAAATGAGATAATTATTTGATGAAATTTATGATACCATTGGAGGAAATCAGGTTAAGAACATAGATGGATTTCTTTAATTTGTAAACAATTGACATAGTTTAAGATCAAAATGTATAACAAGAGTCATAATAGTCATAAAAGAGTCTTTCATAGAAACCGAAGAAAAAGACTCTTTAATATCAATATATTCCTTTTGAGTAAAACCTATTGTAACAAGACAATCCTCATGTCTCTCCATATTGCCCTTCAAATCCCTTTCAATTTTAAATATCCAGTTCAACCAATGGATTTCGCACCTTCAGGTAATGAGATGAGTTTTCAACCGTCATTGTTACTCGTGAACTTTATCTATTTATGCATGATATCAGTTAACTTTTGAGAATTATTCATCTGTATGGCTTGATGAAAGTTGATTGATCAGATATTTTTCTATCAATTTAAGACATCCTTATTTTCTTGGAGAAAGACTATAAAGTCATCCGAAATTGTCTTTCTTCTTTTTATAGTGGGTTTCCTTAATATCATTTGTTCTTGAGGTTGTTTGATTGTGTATAGTGATTTTGTGTCTTGATCCAAAAATTTTTTTTTGAATAAGATCTAGATGAAGAATTTGTCCCTTGTCTAGATCATTGCCAATTGCAACAGAATATATATATATTCAAGATATCGGACATTTTCCGTTTCGAAAATTCACCTAATAGTGGGATCTTTAAAAAAAAAATTGTTACCCCTTAACAATTTCTTTAGTTGGAACTTTGTTGAGAATTTAAGTTGTAGTATTTAGTGCTTCTACCTAGAGAGATTTTGATATACTGTGGGACAATTCCACATTCCTCTAGGAATTTAATAAAAGGCCCTAGACGCTGTTTTCCTGATCCGTTGTATGTGTCATAGTATTCACCACTATGGTAAAATCTGACTCGTTAAATTCTTTTTCAACCTCAACCTTCTATTCCTTGAATATGTTCAATGTTTGAGATTTTTCATAGATGAGATATAGGTAGTCATAGTGAGAAAAAAATCATCTATGACCATACTGAATTACTATTGACCATTCCAAGAAGCCGAAGTAAATGGCCCGCAAATATTTGTATGAATTAATTCTAAGATGTCCGAAGTCCTATTGACACCTAATCTCCTTATTTTTATTTGTTTTTTCTTAATGTAATTAATATGAATACTTAAGTCTGAAAAATTAAGGGAATCAAGAATCCCTTCTGACACAAGATTTTCATTCTCTTTTAAGAGATGTTACCTAATCGCTTATGCCATAACAAAGCAAAATTCTCATGGGTTAATTTATGTTTAATGTCATGCGAATTCACATGTAATATTTCTTTATAAGAGGCAACCGTATTAAGCAAATATAAATCATGGTAACCAAATAAAGAACTAGTACCACAATATTTGAAATAAGAAAAAGATCAAACTGACTATTTTCAATTGAACAAGAGTAATCGAATTTGTCCAATGTAGAAATAGAAACCAAATTCTGTCCAAAAGATGGTACCATAAAAATCTCTTTCATATTCAATTCATAGCCAGTCTTTAATAATAACATAAAAGTCCTATAGCCTCAAGCGTAATTGATTTGCCATTGCCCCACATAAATAAATCTTTTAGCATCAATTGACTTTTGGTTGTTTGCATAGACACACTTATGTGAGTGGTGGCACCAGAATTTATCCACTAAGTTTGTCTAGGTATTGAAACTAAATTACTCTCAAAACAAACCAACGTGAGAAATGTATTTTTCTTTACATGCCATGTGTGGTATTTAGTACAGTCTCTCTTTATGTATCACTCATCTTCACAAAAACTAACGACTTACTCCTTTCAAACTTTTGCTATTAGTTTTAAACCGAATCGGATGTAGCTTTCTAATTCTTAATAACTTGTCCTTAGAGGTACTTGCCAAGTGAGTAATATCAGTTTTATCTTGCTTTAGCCTTTTTTTTTTACACACAATATGGAATGAACTCATTAAGTGTCTACTTTCTCTTTTAACAGTTTTATTTGACTTTAAATTAGCTGAATTGTGCAAGAATAAAAATCAAAACTAAATGCATGAGCAAGTCATCGGACAACTCAACCTTTAATGCTTTTAGTTTTGAAGCAAGATGAGACATCTCCATGATATACTCCTTTATATTTTCTTTACTTTTATACTTAAGTGAAACTAAGTTCACTACAAGTGTGCTAGTTCCAGCCTTATTGCCTTTTGCAAAGCATTTTTTTTCAATTTCATCAAGAAATTCAACTCAACATCCTTGAATGTTGCTGGAATTTCACGTTTCATGATCATAAGACTTATGTTGTTTGAATGATCCCACTTATCCAAATCTCATTTTTATTAGTGGAATTTTTATCCGTAAGAGTAGTGAGTTGTTCACTCCTAAATGTAAGGTCTAGATTCATGCTATCAAGAATGATATAAACGTTCTTTTTTCTAGCACTTAAATTTTGGTTCTATAGCAAGAATTAAATTGACGTTGACAGATATTGAAGAAGTTGATGGATTAACTGAATAGAGAAGTTAAACCTAATTAACATGTTCACATAGGAATTCATATTCTACAATCAATAATTTCAAATAATGGTGAACCACATCAAAAGAGACTGAGTACAACATTGATATTTAATCTTTGGATAAAAATATCAACTTGCAAGTGGTACTCTTGGTGTAATAATCAAATATTGATAATAAATTCGATCAAATATCAAGTCTATCTTTGGATCGACTCAATATTTACATAATGAAAAACTTTACATTTATCACATATTTATGGGTAAATTGGCACAAAACGTCCACACCTTTCAACTTCACTATGCAAAACGTCCTCATATTTCAGTTTTTGGCATTTTTGCCCTCATTTCCACATTTTTTTGTGGAAAATGTCATTTTCATCTATTTTTAACGTAAAATGACCAATATACTCTCCTATATAAATAAAACAAAAAGAAAAGAAAAGAAAAATATAGAATAACTCTAAACTTTTTAAAAACTGCAAATGAGTTCGAAATTTATGAAAATATTAAAAAAAAAAACTCTCTTCTTCTCTGCCTCCTCCACCCTCGCCTCCGACGCCACCAAAACCATTGAGATTTCACCCCTTTGCAATAGAGAACTCGTAACCCGTCTTTCTCCTAAAACTAATAAGAAAATCCCAAATCACCCAAACCCTCACCAAGAACCCTAAATCACAGCAACCCAATTCGAAATTCAAGCTAACCAAATCGTGATTTGAGCTGAACAAAGTCCCATCTTACCTTGAGCAACTCGGAGTTGCCCAATTCGAAGTCCTTACACCCAAATCCTTCCTACTTCAATTGCGGTTGTGCTTCCTAAAAATCATCAAAAAAATGTTTCATTTGGCTGATGAGTTGAAGCAATTAAATCCTTACCCGGGGTCATTTTATATTTAATTACAGGGTGGTTGATGCAATTTGTAGATTGGAGTTGTGGAGAGATGCCAATTGAAAGGGGATTAGACCGATTTTTCCATACCCAGGTTCTTCCATTTCTGGGCAATGGTACTGGGGAGAGGAAGTAGTAAGAAAATTATAAATTCAGTTTCGCCACTTCTTATCTCAGTTGATCCGATTGTCTGCTTCGCCATATGAGATGTTCTTGATGCTCTTGCTGCAAGTGATTCTTCTATACTTGTTGCGGTAATGCTTGCCTCCTATGTTATCTTTTAATGGTGAACTATAGTTTGTCAAGTTCTTTGATTCTATGTTGTTGGTTGTGTTTTTGAAGGATGAGCCTGGTTGTTGGAAATGGTTAAGTGTGAATCAAGAATTTGCCCTCGTTTACTAAAGTATGAAGGAAGAAATGGGAAAAGGAGGACTGTGTGGGTTATGGTTTTGGAAATGGCGACGTCGGGAGTAGAGGAGGAGGAGTAGGGGAGAGAGTTTTTTATTTTTAATATTTTCATAAATTATAGACTCGTTTGCAATTTTAAAAAATTTAGGAGTAAGATTACAATTTATTCTTTATTTTTCTTTTCTTTTCGTTTTCTTTATATATGAGGGTATATTGGTCATTTTACGTTAAAAATAGGTGAAAATGACGTTTTTCACAATGAAACGTTGAAATAAGAGTGAAAATGCAAAAAATTGAAATGTATGGACGTTTTGTGCGATTAAGCCGTTGTTTATTTAAAGGTTTAGGACATAGCTGCTACGTTGAAAATGACGTTTTCCGCAAAGAAATGTGGAAATGAGGGCAAAAATGACAAAAAAATAAATAAAAGGTAAGGACTTTTTGCACAATGAAGTTAAAAGGTGAGGACGTTTTGTGCCAATTAACCCATATTTATCATTATATGTGTGTAAATAATTCGGCCAAATATTAACATTCCTTTGGATCGTTCAATACCCGCATGAATTACGTACACACAACCTTCCTAACATTCCAAATAAATTAATTTAGGCAACAAATGTTACTTTGGTAACATGTTACTTCAACTAATCTATTTTAGAAAATTAGTAATTCAAAAGAAACTTTAAATACCAAGATTTAAAATTGATTGTTCCTTAACCTTAACCTTTATCTTATATTTTTATTTATTTATTAATTTATTGACAAAATAAATAAATAAAATTAAAAAGCAGCAAGTCGGCATCACATAGGGGTGTCCAAAAGTCCCGAATCGGACTAGACCGAACCCGAACCGAACCGAATCAAGCGGTTTTTCAGAAGTTAAATACCCGAACGAGTACCCGAATCGAAAACCGATGGGTTTGGGTCGGGTCTCGGGTCTAAACCAAGAACCGAAATTAAATAAATCTTTTTTATTTTTTTATTGAATTAATTAAATTATTTTATTTTATTTAAATAAATTAACAATAAGGAAAGATTCTAGAGTCTTGAAAGTTTCCTAATATGAAATTTGCATTGACGAAACAGAGTTCTATGGGGGCATTGTGACAGGTAATATATATTATATTTTTTTTTATTAAATCTTATTAATTGAATACTTTTTAGTTTATTTGTGTTTGTTAATTGTGTTTTTTTAATTTTGCTTGTAGAGTTTTTTACCATGGCAAGTCAAGCAGTTGATGATTAAATCAAATAGTTGGCAAGTATTACAAATACTTAAAAATATTTTATTAAGTAAATGAATTCTTGATATGGATCACGACATTTTAATGTTAATATCTATTTTTTGGTATTTGTATGCATTAAATTGATGTTATTCGACAGCTAGTGATTTATATATTTTTGAATTGAGCTACGTTAATTTGTAAAATTACGAATGAAATGTCATTAGTTATATTTATGTAGTGCTGTTGTAAATGTTAAAAAATTTAATTATGGTACAGAATCGAACCGAACCCGAACGGTTCCATAATTATATTTGGACCTGACAGATCCATTTATTAAATACTCGAAAATCTTGGAATCGAGCAGAATTGAACCGAATCGAATTGGCCAATGAAACAGCACGCCATTACTGCCCATGGAGTCAAGTGGCCAGAATTATTAATTTTTCTTCTAAATTTCTTTAACTAGTACAATCACACGCCCACGTGATTAGTGTCCAAACCAAACATGCGCCATTAACACACGGAACCCCGTGACCTACTACTGGTCACTTAATTTGACTTCCAAAATAGATAGAATGATTATTTATTTTGAAATCCCCACTAATTAATTACTCATGTTTTAATCCTTAATGCAAAATTAGCAAAAAAAATTCTTAATGTTGAATCCAGAATACAACATAAAGTAATCAATATAATCATACTCAAATTCAACAATTAATCTCTAAGATGATCAAATTTGAAAACACTAAAAAAAATCCAAAATTTTGAAATTTAGGGCTTGAAATTAATCACATCCCAAAATTAAGAAATCCAAAATATAAATTTCAACCCTAAATTCTTTCTTATATCTCAATGATTTAACATAAAGGCGGCTCTAATACCACTTGTTGAAATTTTATGAAACTTTAAAACCTAATTATTTTATTACCAGAAGCCTCTATGTTAAATCATTAAGAAAATTAATAATGCGGAACATACATTAATTATTTGTGAATAATTCTTTAAAACCGATCTTGAATCTTTATAATTAGTTTTTTTTTGGTTTTTGGGTTCTTGATCTTAATTTTGGCTTCTTGCTCCATAATCTTGATTTTCTTATTATTCGATTTAATTTCTCTAATTCTTCTTCTTGATTTTTTTTTTCCTTTAAATCCTTGTTCTTGATTGTGGGTTTTGGATCTTTCTCTTTAATATACTTTCTCTTGTATTCTTGTATTGATGGGATGACACGATGAATGAGAAGTTACATATAAATTGAGGACTATAACCCTATATATAGTTTCCATATGTATCTGATCCCTCGTCAAATACAACTCTAATAGATCCGGTCTCTGTACATATAATCTGACCCACATTTTATTTAGATGTCGTATGACCAACAATTTAATTATTTATTAGATCAATTTAATTGGACTTAATTTTAAGATAGTCTCATACACAATTAATTACATATGCAAGTCCACATGACAAATTAATAAACCCAACATGGTTTTCTCATTTTTTTAAAGCTTGAAATACAGAAATTTCTTGCTTCATCAAAGCCCGATGCCTTCATATTTAGAAAAAAAATGATTCTTGAAAATATATTTCAAAGCACATATTCAACAAAGAGCAATGTTATGTGCACAAAATTGAGTTACAAAATGAGTGTAGCAAGATTTAGGTCATTGATTTTAAAAACTGTTTTTGAAATCAACGACGGCCTATATCTTGCAACACCCATTTTGTCATATAATTTTGTAACCCAATTTTGTATACGTAGCATTACTCTTCCAAAAACATTTACAAGTGCTTGCATTATGCTAGAGATGACTCTCGTTAAATAAACTTGAAGTTTCTAGGAGGTCTACGAGCATAAATAAACGTTGAGCAAAATACTTGGAAGATCATCAAAAACAAGATCATAATAACTGCCACCAATGTGAGAGGCCACCATGATCCAAAAACATTTTTTTTTTTCCATCAATTTTTCAACTTTAACCTTCCATCTTCCACTGTAATTTTTGTTCACATCTTCAATTAATGTGTCCAAGAAGAACACGTTTGTCAATCTAATAGACTTGCTCATGCCGTTCCGCAAATGTGCCACTTCTTCATCACTCTTCAAACGGTTCGAAATGATTCCATGTTCCCAAAGAAAATTTTCTTCGTCTTCATTGTCTATAATTCCGTTCATTAATTCAGTGTATCGAGTACAAACCAATGGTCCTGATGCAGTGCAATCTTCAAAAGCCACCAAATTTCTCAGCACTACTTCTGTGTTCACGTCGAAACTAATCGTGGGGAGATAAAATGGAGAAGTTTTATCATCGAAAATAATGTTCATTATGATGGAGAAGTTTTATCATCGAAATTAATGTTCATTATGCCTAAATCTGTGGTTGAAAATTTGAAACCAGCCTTTGAGAGTTCACTTACAGATGGAATAGTAATTTCTTCAGCTAACGGAGGTTTGTTATTGGAGTTATTCAAGTTAGATGTTTCATTATCCTGTTAACTTTCTTGTTTTTCTTTAAGTATTCAACTGGTTGTTTGATAATTATTACTACAGTAAGATTAGAGATAATTTTCCAAGGTAATGTGAATATTAATTTAGCAGGTCTCGAAAATATTAATCTATTGATCAAACTTAAGTGCTTTCTTTTTGGTTTCTCGTATTCATCATTTTCCTCCTCAGATTTTGCCATTTCATACGATACCTCTAATTTTGGGACAATCATATGGTAGAAAAGATCTAGCAAAGAGAAATGCTATGAGTACATGAAAAAGTCACAGATTTTTACATAGGAAGACAGTCTTCCTGTGCAAAAACCTATGAAATTTTCACGTACTGTGGCAAATAAGCACACTCAGACATCAAAATTAGGCCATTCTTGGATTGTCTTAAGAGCATTTATATGAGGCTTTTTATTTATAAAGAGCATTTTATGCATTATAGATAGTTAAAAATTTTATGCACTCCAACAATTCTATTCTGACTCTTCATCTCAAAAAATATTTATTGATTTCTTCTCATATTTTATTTAATATAAGTTTTTGTATGTCAATGATCCATCAATTTAAATGTGTTTTGAATAGTTTAAGAAATAGAGTATTGAAATATGTTACTTTTAAATGCAATATTTATACATTAAGAATAAATAGTGGGTTTGACTCTCTAAATTTCAACCTCTATTTTAAAATAATAATGTTATATAGTACCAATAGTATTAGAACACTAGTCTAAGTATTCAAACTTACTAGGTTATATTAAATTAAACGAGGGAACAATACATAAATCAGGTTTTTAAGTATCACCATTTCAAAATTAAGGTTTGAGGTTTTAAATTTCAAAAATCAAGTTTTCATTAAAATTTATTTATGAATTATTAATAAATAAATAAAGGTCACAATTTATGCAATTTAGTCACAATTCGAAAATTTTAAGGTTACAATTAATTTTTTTTAGATCACAGTTCGTTTATCGGTCACAAATTAAAAATTTAAAAGTCACAATTTGTTCGTCGAATACAAATCACAAAATTTATAAGTCACAATTCATTTTATGGTCACAAAATATCAAATTATAGGTCACAGATTACTTTTATTGGTCACAAATTAATAAATTTATAGGTCACACAATATTTATTGGTCACAATTTATTCTTTATTGGTCACGTACTAACCAATTTATTGATCACAATCAACAAAACATTTGTGACCACCACCAACACAACAGAAACCACCATCGCCGCCAACACCAACACCATAGAAACCACCACCCATCCCCAACACCAACACCACAGAAAACAACCACCAACACAACACCAACACCACAGAAAACCACAACCTGTCGCCAACACCAATACCACAGAAAACCACTACCCGTCGCCAACACCAACACCACAGAAACCACCACCCGCTGCCAACACCAACACCACAGAAAACCGCCACTCGCTGTCAACACCAACACCACATAAACTACCACCCGCTGTCAAAACCAACACCACAGAAAACCACCACTCGCTGCCAACACCAACACCAACACCACAGAAACCACCCCCGCCGCCAACTTACCACCACAACAATAGTGCCCCGCGGCAGCCACAAACAAATCTGAAAATGTCACCACCACCACCACCATGCACTACCATAACATAAACACAAATCATGTGGCTACCTCCGCGTGGTGCCACTACCATCAATACCACTGTCATTCACCAATGTTCACACCTCTACCAATACCGCTCGACACACCTCTACCACATCAATCAAAAAAAAAATTTTAAAAAGGAAGAAGAACAAATCTGCACAAAGTTGTCGTCTCGTGGAGTAAGGGCTGCCGATGGAGGAGAAAGTGGAGAGATGGAGAGAATATGCAAGATGGAGAGATGGTGGTGTGGAGAGACGGTGAGAGGCGATGAGAGAGTTGAGAGGGTGAGAAAGGGATTTGGTCAGGGACGGTGAGAGAGGGATTAGATTAGGGTTGGTTATTATAAGTAAAAAATAATTATTTTTATTCTTTAAAACTTGATTTGTGAAATATCAAATTTGAATTTGGAATCATGAAAACTGAATCTTAATACCTGTGTGGCTGTAATTTCCTCATTAAACAATGCGACATTGTATTTAAGTGAACATATCACTTAGCCTATGCTTGGCCATATTTTTTTTCGATACTCGTTTTCAACCACACATTTTCTCATAAAATAATTTTATACATGAATTGAAAATTGTTCCTTATTTTCTAACCATACATTTTCCAAAAAAAAATCATTTTTCCAAAACACATTTCTCTAAAAATTGGGGCTCAAACATGGGCTTGATGATATGTAGTTGTCACTTAAATGGGTACTTGACACCAGTAGTATTGAATAACACTACTCATTTTAAAAAGTTGACATATAATTTTTTGGAACTTACTTTTAAGCATTAGCTTTTTAAAATAAATAGTATTTTGTATTTAGAGAGACTTTTGAAAATGCTCTAAAAGGCGAAAGCTCTCTAGTCAACGTTGAATATAGCGCGCTATCGGCTTCCTCCAACATGATAATTGGAATCCTAAATTTTTTTTCTCATCGAAAATAATGTTATCTGATTCTCAACCATTGACATATCTCTTAAAATAGCATGCTAATTTTCAACCTGCAACATCAAGCAAATATGACATTGCTGACGAAACCATAGTGTTGGGTTTTTTTATACCCAATAAATTCGGGCGATGATGAAAGTCTTGTTTCTTAATTCAGTCGGCATCCGCCTATTGACTGATTATCGACACCACAGTTAATCTTACTTCCACGTAAC